>NAJQ01000358.1:0-29271 GCA_005059865.1 Friedmanniomyces simplex
TTCAATGTTGAAGTCGCGCTTTTCGAGGTGCCAAGAGTGCGCAGTGGGATGGACGCATACATGCCTGAGGCATTAAAACGTACCTCACGCTTCATGTTGCTCTTGCTCTCACCACATCACAACACTTCGTCTGCATAACCAGCAACATACTGACCGTCTGCCGAGCTACTTAGGCCGAGCGTGAGCAAGAGATTGTGCCATGCAAAAAATACTGTGAGCCGAGAGGCGGCGGCGCGGAGACGCAAGGTACTACACTTGTCTCCCACAGGCACCTCGGCTGCTACTCGACATCGACCTCTATACCGATCATGGCATCTCCTCCATATAGCAGCGCGACCTCGCCCCCGCCAGCTTCATCTCTCGCCCTCCCACGCCAACGACCAACGCTAGCCCTTCCGACCAACGTCAAAGCCCGCAAACCCTCCATAGCCAGCGCAACATCGTCCGCGCATCCTCTCCGTCAAACCTCCTTCCCACCACCCGACAGCCTCGAAGCGCAACACCGATTCGCCGAGGACCGCACCCTCGCCCAGTACTCCCGTCCGCAGAAGGCTCACTCGACGACTTCAGCGACGACAATGACATCCGCTCCGCCATCAGCGGCCCAGTCGCAGCAGACGATGGCGTGTCACGGAAACGCAAACGACCCGGCGAGAAGCGAGCTCGAGGTAGACCATCCACCAAGCCTGCCGGTGGACGTGGCGCACGAGGTTCAGTCAACGGCGACGACACCCGCTCCCAACGGCGCAGTGCTCCTGGCGCACCTTCAGTCCTCACAGCCGACGATGCCGATGCGGAACCCGAAGACGACTCGGATCCGGACCTCGCTGGTCCCTCTGGCCCTGGTCGTGTCCCACTCTACGAAGGTGGGCAAATGACCAAAGAGGAAGCGGCCGAAGAGCACCACCGCAAACACGCATTCTACGAGACCGTCAGCGACGACCACAAAGCGCGGTACGACAGTTGGTCGCGCGCGAAGCTGCGCACGGCGGATGTGAGGAGGCTGGTGAATCAGACGTTGAGTCAAAGTGTGCCGGCGAATGTGGTGTTGGTGGTCAGTGCGTATGCGAAGATGTTTGCAGGGATGCTCATTGAGGAGGCGAGGGAGGTACAGGGGGAGTGGATGGCGGTTGAGGAGAAGCGGGCAGATGGCGGGGAAAACCGGGCGCTCAAGAGGTTGAAGCGAACTCAGCAGGTCGAGCCTGACGCGGAGGTGGGCGGGAAGAATGGAGAAGGGGCGAAGGTAGAGGCGAAGGTAGAGGCGTATGATGCCGTCAAGCCCGAGCCGACTTCGCCTGCCCCTGGAGTCACACTTGCGGAAGAGGTTCCTCCGCTTTACCCTGGTGGCGCAGGCGGCTTATCAGGTGAGCTCGAAGAATGCGATCGCGGGCCTCTGCTACCGGATCACTTGCGGGAGGCGCTGAGGCGGTACAAGAAGCGTCGAGCGGGCGGATCGGTAGGCTTCACAGGGCTCAGTCTAGAAGGGAGGGAGAACACAGCGCCTAGGATGGGTGGGAGGCGGCTTTTTAGATGACGAGCAGTGAGGAAAGGAGATGCGAAACGCCGTGAGGCATCATTACTTGGTACTTCAGCGTGGCGTTGGCGGGTCCTTGGGACGGATGGCAGCGTCACTGCTATCAATTGCATGCTATGCAAGTGCATTTTGAGGCTCGAAACCTTCCTCCCCTACTGTCCCATGCTCCCGCTCGATCAACGCAAGATGTGAATGTGATTTCTCGACACGCCTTCTTGATGTGCTTGCTGACTTGTGATAGTCCTCCGTATCTGCTCGGGCGAAGCGCGTGGGCCGATATCCAAGTGCGCTCGGCGACATGTGACCGTCCGCGCGCTTTGAGGTGCGCTAGAAGACTTGCTTTCCTTTTGGGCAACCACGACCTCTGACCCCCACTCCTTCCACATCACAACACTGAGTTCGCAATTACAGGTACCTCTGCACTCGCAACAGAGACACTGCTACATCTTCGCCATCCACTTTGAACCGGCGCCATCACACAACCCCCTTTGGCATGCAGATGCTCGCCGACGTCACCGCGCACAAAGACTACGCCAAGCACATCAAGCAGATCAGCCTGGTCACATTTGGCTTGGACTCACACAAGTTCGGGCTCGACATACAACCAGCGAGGATGAGTACACACGGCTCTGTCGAAGGCGAGGAGCGTGGCGATATTTGGAGGAGGTGGAGGAATATCAGGGCCGTTCCGGGGTGATCGCTGCACTGATGGTGCAAGCTATTAGGAACTTGCACGCCCCGGGAGTCTCACCACTGATACGTATCTGCGACTCGATACCAACAAACACAGCCTGCTCCGGCCACGCCCGCCTCATGGAGTACCTCGACATACCTGTACGGCCGAAGGATTTATTCTAGGACTCTTGCAACGACTTAATCCCCAAGATTCTCACTGCCATCGCAGCAGCTCAATTCCCAAGCGAGTATCTACGCATCTCTTCCACGCACGGTCTACAGCCAGCAGTCTTCGACGTTCCAAAGTTTCTTTTCAGTGGACGCCGGGCACCGTTGGCAGATCTGAAGTGGTTCGAACTTGATCTTGGCTCCAACGTGATCCAGTGGAGGATGGGCGGACTTTTGACCGTGCGCGTCGTGCTCCGCAGTGCTCGGAATCTTCAGCATCTCGGCCTCAGCTTTGGCGGGTGGGAAGATGCGGAGCACCCCTCCAGATTCGATGGCGTCTTTGTTGATCTCACTGAATACCTCATTTTCCAATGGTCACGAGGGTTTACCGAGCTTGAGATTGGCGTCTATCACGTACCCCAGTCTGACCTCATCGAGCTTTTGGAGCCGGTGGCTCATCAACTCGAACGCCTGAGTCTGATCAACATCATCATTCCAGCGCCTCATTGCTACGACGATGTGTTCCAATAACTACTTGACCACACCACGTTTTCGAAGCTCCGCCTTCGGAACCTTGACGTTGCCAACGGCAGCTCGCTGGCCTACAGGGGCAAGAATGTAAACTGGAATCTGCAGGACGAATCACTCAAGGCGGCGCGTACCGGTCTCTTATGGCAGCAGGCAGATGAATTAGAAGGCGAAGTCGCGGAGTATGGGCCAGAGCGGAACGGCGAGATGGGTGGCGGCATTCGGGAAGCGCTCACTGAACTAATACAACACGCACGATTCTTCTCGTTCGACGACGATGGCAAGATTGAGGAGGCTAGCAACGCAGAGGAGAAGAAGGAGGAGTCTGCAGGAACGCTGGGGTATGGCGGCGAGTGACAGCAATGAACAGCAATCCGGCGAAACATGGGATGTCGGCGATGGAAGCGGCAAGGATTAGGCGTGGCAAATCGCGAGCGCGAGAAACAGCAAAGCTCCCAGAGTGAAGCGTGGATCGTGGCGAAGAGCCTTGCCCGCCAAAGCTGGTCCCTCTCATGCTAAGTACATGTCCTCTCATCAATGCAATGATCACATTCATGATGTTCACGTTGAGGGTATACCGGTAGCGCGTATTGGTTGATGGGCCCACATGCACTTCCGGGTGTAGCGCCTGTGAACGTGTGATAGCAGGCCCCATGCATCAAGCTCGTCTGATTGTCGGTGTTCAGCTCTCACTTAGATCGTTCACCCGCTCGCCGCCAATCCGACACCTCAACATCGAAAGCTATTGCGGCGACCATCGCTCCGCGAAACCCTTCCAAATCGGCGACCGCATGATCTCAGGATTTGAGTAAGGACCCATCACGTCACCCTTCGAGCTTGACGAACCAGTCTCCTGCCAATGCCGACGTGCAAGCTACCGTCGCGAAGTCTCGACACAACAAGCGCTCAAGGCTCCCGTCCCGCGCAGCAACACGACTCTGACCATGACACCGCTGCTCAAGCTGCCATCAGAAATGCTCTCCGCCACTGCAGAGCAAACCGAGCCGAATTACATGTACCTTCTTGCGTTGAGGCTCTCGCGCTGAAGCTTGATGGACGCCACCCACAATTTCCTCGTCAAGATTATCTTCGTCAAATGCGGGCATCTCTAAGACGCAAATTGCAGGTCACCAAGCTCAACGACAACTGGGGACGCTGGGGCTACACGGGCTTTGCAGCGCTGAGGCGGCGTTGCCCGTACCTGTCAAAGACTACCATGGGCCAGGGGCGCATGATTGGAGAGGTGGGCTTGCAGGGTGTGTGAAACGTTCAGTGGTATCGCGGAGCCGCCTGAGTATCACGGAGAGCACGTTGATGGTGGCGAGGATGGCTTTGGATGGGAGTGAGATGGTGAGATGGTGCGGAGCTCTGTGGCTACGACCGACGGCTAAGACGCGCAGAATAATGGATGCGGAGGAAGATGAAGAGTACGAAGGGTAAGGGCCGGACCACGGTATACCATGCTGCGGAGAATGCATGTCTCTGCATCCTTGAGCTACAAGAGCGGGCGTACATCAACCTCACGCTCCCCGCAGAACCCGGATACCACCCATACCTAGATTACCCACCCCTACTCATACTTATTCCCCAACGCCGTCTTAATCGCATACGGATTCCCCCCATTGACCGTCACCATCCTCGCCTTGCAAACCCGATAATCATGCCCCTTGAGCAAATGCACCATCGGCTTCGGAATCACCTTATCCATCAGCATCCCCACCCCTCCAAACCGCGTAAGAGGACACAACTGACTATCCACATGCCGCTGCACATACACCTCATCCTCCAGCGCATCAATCTCCTCCTGATTCCCGCCATACGGCGACGCGAGCCGCAGCTCGTGCGCGAGCAGGTCATTGAGTAAATTGTGCATGAGCACGGGCACCGCGGCGTAGACATCCAGCACGTAGTTCTGGCTATAGGTCGCCACGTCCCCGACGGCATAGATGCGCGGGCCCGCGAGGTCGACCCGCATGGTCGCCGCGTTATTCCGGATATACCCCTTCTCATCCCTCATCTGCTCAGGGACGTAGGCGCTATTCGGTCCCACCCCCGTGCAGGGCATGTAGAGATCGGCGATGATACTCGTTTCGTCGGAGAGCACGATGTTCGTCTGGCCCGTGAGGTCGAAGTCCTCCTTCACGTCCAGCACGCGGATGTGATGGCGCACGTCGACGCCCAGGCGTTTCAGCTGCGCCTCGGCCTGTTTGCCCATTTTGGGCGTCAGGGCTGGTAGGCAGCGGGAGGAGCCCGTGAAGAGGATGATCTGCTTGGGGAGCTTGACGCGTTTGCGGAAGGGCCAGCGGCCGGTGTAGTTTAGGAAAGTGGCGAGTTGGCCGGCGGTCTCCACGCCGGAGCAGCCGCCGCCGCAGACGACGATGCTTTTCGCCGCCGCGACTTTGGCGTGGAAGGCGTTGAGGGCGCCGACGGTGTTGAAGTGCGGGCCGTGCAGGGAGAGCAGCTCGGAGTGCGCGGAGGAGCCGGTGGCGAGGATGAGGGCGTGGTAGGGGATCGTTTGCACTTTCGCGTCGGGCAAGGGCAGGATGTCGATCTCGGGCGCCGGGGAGATGGCTTTGGAGGCGCGCTTGTTGACCTGGCTGCACCGTTTCTGCGCTTGCGTGCCGATCAGCTCGACCGTGACGGTGCGCTTCTCCGGGTCCATCTCCGTGCAGGAGCCCTGGATGATGGTGAACTGGTGCCCGCGGTGCCGGTGGAAGCCCGGCTCGATGGGGATGAAGGCGTCGTCGTGCTTGATCAGGTCCGGCGCCACGAGCGCGCGCGGGGCGCCGATGTTCCAGTAGATGTGCGTCGATGGGCTGACGATGACTAAGCGGTAGTTCGGCGCCGTGCTCGTCTTGTAGAGGTTGTTGATGGTGTAGTCGAGGAAGTGGTGCGCGCAGGACAGGCCGCCGAAGGAGGCGCCCAGGATGACGATGTTGAGTGGTTCTGCGCCTAGACCGGTGGGTGTCTTGGAGGGCTGGCGCTTGTGCCCATCTACACCGTTCATCGTTGGCTCTTTGAATATGCCATTCTCAACGGGCGCATTCGTGAAACCGGCCATGACTTGAAAGTCATCGCTGGGAGCGCTGGGCTCGTAATTCGGAGCCTTGCCGATGCTCGGTTTCAGCTGTTGCGACGACATGGTGAGATCGCGGCGTGGGGTGGACTGTGGACCCGAAGGTGCGTTCTCATCGCGTGGCAAGATGTAGCGCAACGTCTGATACCGCATGCAATGCCGGAGGAAGGCGAAGAAAGTGACATACCGGTAAGTGGCGAATGTTTAGAAAGGGTAGACAAAGGAATTTCTTACCGGCTTTTGAGGAATGCGGGAATGCCGCGAAGGCAACGCCCTGCATTGTATTACAGATCCGTCTGCCACACGCCCGCTAAGTCGCTGCAAGCACTTTGCTAAAGCTCGCTGATGGCCGGTGCTGTGAAGCGGGCCATCGAGGAGAGCTGCCCGTCTAAGTGTACAAGGTGTACGCGCTCATGGCGGGTATTAATGTAATAAAGTCCAATTGATCTCAGTCGCGCCGGTAGCACCACGCTAAACGGCAGCAGAAGAATGCAGAGAGAGGCTCAGGGTTCTCGTCGCATCGTGAGAGTCGTCGAACCTTGGGTCGTCGTATTGGATAGCGAGATGTTTATTTCGGAGTCCCAAACACACATCTACCACGAAGGCATCGCGCACTGCATTACGTCAGCCTACTCTAATGGCTACGTCGAGAGCCAACATACGATATCAGCGTCACGCTTCTGCTCCGCGATCAACTTCTCCATCTCCGCGCTCGTCACCTGCTTCGCCTGTCCCGGCGGTGGTGTAGCACAGGGTGTCGCACCCGGCGATGGCAACGGCGATGGGCTCGCCGATGCAGCTCTCACAAAACCTTGGTATATGCCGCCGAGAAAGCCTGAGGAGTTCGGGCGCGAAAGCGGTGGGCGCTGGAGGAGTGCTTGCGTGAGATTGCGAGGAGTGGCCTGCGGTTGTCGCTGTGCTTGCTGTGCCTTCTGCTGCATCGCCTCTTGCTGCTGTGCTGCTAGGCGCTTGGCCTCGTCCGCGGCCAGGCGCTCCTCGATGTAGGAGGGCGGGAGGTGGTCCATCGTGTGCTGGACACCGTCGTTCTGGGGTGGTGAGAAGAGTGGTGCCAGGTGTGGGAGATGCGGGTGCGCGACCGCGCTTTGAGTGTGATTGTCCTGGTCGCAAACCGCACGCGATCGCTGCTGGGTTGTTTGCGCGGGCGTAGCTCGTATGATGGTGGTCTGGTTGTGGTGGGTGTTGCTCGAGTGCGAGGGGCTCGGTTGTGCGGATCGGTCGAACACGGGTGGTTATAGTAATCCTGCTGCTCTTGGTGATCCGGCGTTCGCTGCCCTTTTATGTGCTGAGGGGTTCAAGCGAGTGTTGGTGAATGCGTGTGATTATTGCAGGTTCGTTGTCGCAGGTGAAGCAGGTGCAAGTGAAGGATGTTGTTGTTGGTCGTGCGTCGCTTCACTGCGTCCAGTCGTGTGCGCTCACGCCCATTTTAGCCAGGCTTTCCGGGAAGTAAGCCGGAAACAGAAGCGCGCAGGGTTCTCCGCGCCTCTGATGGCTGGTGCGCCGCGCTAACCCGCGCCAAGCCACGTTTCTAGATCTTTGGAAGCTGCGAAGAACAAAATAGACATGTATAATGCATGTATGTCCCTGCATCCTATCAACATTGCTACTTGAAGATATATGGTTCGGTGCTCTACCCAGTCACAATTTCGGAGCCTCATTTCGGAGCCTTGCCACCCACTCAATACCGTCGTTCCTCAGCCTCGTAGTCCACAATGCCGCCCCCTGTTCTTCCACCGTCCTTTACCTCACCAGGCTCACCAGCAAGAACCACCGCTACCTCCGGAGGTAGCGAAACCTTTGATTATCTTACGCATCGCATCGCTACCGTCCGCAAGCCAAGGACCCTCCGAAGCCGATGCATGGCGGCAACTCTGCTTCAGTGATGACCGCCTCACTCCAAAAGACACGACTGCACCTCCGTGAAACAGTAATTCTGTCTCCGCTCCGTTCACACGAACCAACCGCTGTTTGCCCTAAGATTCGAGGTCGTCCATGGTGTGCTGCGTACGTCGAACAGTACGCCGCTATATATGCCGAGGAGAGGGTGAGGGCGACTCTGCTCTACATGTCGTCGAAGTCTGACGCAGGGACTACTACCCCTCGAACGAGCAGTCCCTGCCCAGATTACTCAGACTGAATCTCCTACCAGCGAGGATCTTATCAGAGTGACCAGGACTCTGCTGCATTGGTCTCCAGTTGGGGGCAAGTACTTGTCCAGTAGACGTAGGAGGTATGGTCACTTCGTCTCGGTCGAGACATGGGACGGAAAGCAATTCGGCTGAAGCCAGAGGCGCACTTTGTTGCACAGCGAAGCAGAACGCGGCCGAATCGCCAGCCTGGGTCGTGTAGTGGGCTCTGTTCTCATAGACAGACTCCCGGTATATGACCTAATTGAAGCGCATGTCGTCGACGTCGTTGCGCTCTGGCCTCGGCGTGCAAGGTAGATGTAGCCGAGACATGGAGAGTGGGCCGGCAAGCGCATGCCGACGCAGCCGAGCCAAGCCAAGTGGACCTTTCCCCACGGTGCACGGGCAGCATGGCATCTCCCGCCGTTCGAAGTCTGTTTGAGAGCGAAAAGAAACACAGCAGACTTCTCGGCCCCTTATTACCTACATGTATACACGTTCAATCATTCGTAATTCCCCCTACGCATGTCGAGCCAGTCCTGTCGTATTCTGACCTCACGCATACGAGCGTGGTTGCTCATTCCGCGGGGCTTGACGGTCACACGCCTGCGTACCCAGACCCTGCGATGCATCCCTGCTCGGTGATGGGAATCCAAAAGCAAGGTCACGCCGCACACCAGCAATACCGGTAACTCGTTTGGGTCTTGTTCAGAGAGCAACATTGATCGCGGATGGGCAAGGACCGCCGCCATGGCTGACGCGACATCCCCACCTCAGCGTGTGTCGCGGTACCGATCCCAACGACGAGCACAGCAGTCGCAGGAGGAAGAGGCGCCCGAAGTACCCCCGATATCACACGAGGATGCGTCAGCCGACAACGGGCCCGTGAGGGCGCGCTCACGGTACCATCGCAAGAATGTCGCGAACGGCCAGCGACCGGCTACCGCACGCGATCAAGATGTGAGCGACGCGACGCGCCCGAGGCAGCTTCAATCTCAATCGCCGCCTACACAAGCTGCACAATCGCAGACTCCAAATGCTTCACAACACCAACGCACCAAATCGACAGCGCGGCGATACCATGACCGCCATGCGAGCCCACCCGCGCGACTTGGAGCGACCGATGAGCGCGAAGCGAACGTTGATGCTGATGGATACGGCAGCGACAACGCTAGGGCAAACCCCGAGTCTCCTCCCCAAGACGCAACGTACGGCGCGCGTCCCGCAATGCCCCCTTCACAACCGTCCGGCGAGCTCTTCCCTCCCCCACGACCAGAGCCCGCTCGCCAAGTGGAGGGGCCGGTGACGATGGACGGGCCACCTGCTTCCAACAAGATCAGTGCCACGAAAAGCACCAGCGAGCTGCTCAAATACCCAGATGACGAAGATACTGGCGGGGGTTGTTTCGGCCTATTCAAGCGCAAGAGAGGAGAGGCTTCACCGGGCGGCGCAGAGAAGACGCCAAATGCAAGGCCACCGCAAGTCTACAAGACGTCCCTCTCTCCGCCGTTAACGCCGGAGGCCGCAGGGTGCTCGTGGAGTGTGGCAAGTCGAAGACTGTGTTCCCTGTGACCGGGGCCACAACCGCAGTCGACATCATGACGAGCGCGGCCAATTGCATGTCTGAGCGGATCAACGTACGCTCGGCGGTCCTGCTCGAGCACTTTGGAAGCGTCGGAATACAGCGACCGTTGCGCCGGTACGAGCGCATCTGGACGGTCATGAATAGCTGGGACACGGATCGTCAGAACAGCCTCGTGCTCGTTGACCCAGGCACCGGCAGCTCGGAGGTCGAGCTCAGCGTCGCCGGCGTGCCGCGGGAGAAGCCGGGCGACCTTGAATGGCTCATGACCTACTCGCAAAAGGTCGGCAAGTGGGACAAGAGGACCGTGATGTTGAGGCCGGATGGACAGATCATTGTGTTGAAGGATCCGAACAAGCCCAAGGATGTCGATAGCATCTGCCACTTGAGCGATTACGACATCTACACGCCGACGCAGGAGAAGGTGCGTAAGAAGATCAAGCCTCCGAAGAAGCATTGCTTCGCTGTCAAGTCGCAACTGAAGTCGATCATGTTCGAGACAACGCAGAATTTCGTGCATTTCTTCTGCACCAATGACCGACAAACAGCCGACAATTTCTACGCGGCCGTGCAAGGGTGGCGGAGCTGGTATCTCGTCAACGTACTGGATGAAGCCAAGAAACCGAGGGCTGCTGCCAGACCATCAATGGATCAAGACGCGGGAGCGACGTCCAAGACCCACAAGCCGGGAGAGTCACTCGACTCACACTACCAGCTCGGATCTTTCAAGCCTTTGCTGGATGTTGACCAATTCGACCAGCGGCCCAACACTGCGAAGTCGGCGAATGGGCCATCCGGCGGCTTTGCCAAGTCTGCCACTCAATTCGATCCCATGATATCACCTGAGCGGCGTAGAAGCACGAGGGTGAAGCAGAGTCCTCAGGTCGTGCTGGGTAACAAGGTGCTAGCCGATGACGAGCCGCTGGCCAATCTCCATCGACGTGGTTCTGTGGATCACAAGCGCACTTCGGTCGACGACGCGAGACCGGATGAGTTCGCGGCGAAGGGACTGCTGGGCAGAACTTACTCGCAGCGCCAACGAGAGGGAGCGGAGAGGGAGAACCATAAGCAGCAGCCTTTCGTCACCGGACCGAACTTGCTCAATGGCGGCTACAACGGCGACCGAGAAACCCAAGATACGCGGTGGCAATCTGTAGAGCTCCCGCAACGCCACAAATCAACGCGCGCACGGCCAGAGCCGAAAATGAACGACAGTGGTGGCGATATGAGACGCAATAAATCCACCCGCAACCCAGGACCCGGCTCCGGCGATCTCGGCCGCTCTACTTCGACGCGCGCCAAAGACATGATGCCCAAGCCCCTCGTAGATCTCAGCCCCCAATACCAAGAACCACCCCAGCACATCAAGAAAGGCAAAGGCCACCGCCCGGAACAAATCAGCGCGGGCGGCCTGATCGAAGCCGCGACCAGCCCGGACGATCCCATCGGTGCCCCGCCCGCGACGGACTGGCGCGGTAGGAACGGGCAGAATAGCAGTCCGGGCCTACACTCCCAGCAGAACCAGCAGCATACTAATCCGCAGCAAGGTCCCCACCAACATGGTTCCCAGCATCACCACCACCACCATCGCGCCCGCAGCAGGAACCGCCCAGGGGACCCCGGCCGCCCTCCCACGTCCTCGCGCTCGCCCCACGACGAGCACGGCCCTTTCACCGGCGAAGGCTTAATGGCAGGCGCGCACGCGCATTCCGGCTGGGGCGGCGGGGATCGCGGGCGAGGCGTCGGGGATGGGAGCCGAGCGAATGGGAAGCCGTTGCTGGATGTCAGTGAGCCGAGTCAGTTTGTGCCGGGGAGTCTGCTGAATCGGGTGGATCGGGTGGATCGGGAGCAAGGGCGGCATGGGCCTGTCATTGATCGGGAGCACGATGGATGAATGAGGGAGATGGGGGTGTTCGTTACTTGAGGAGGGTACTGTGACTTGAGAGGGTGCTGATCATTTGGTTTGGCATGGTTTGAGCGCTCTTTGAGTGATACAGTCCTGGGGTTTAACTCGGAAGAACTCTACAAGGCTTACGCTTACTGGGATTTGGGTTTGTAGAGGTCGTTGAGGGGATGGCATGGCAAGGCAGGGCGTGGCACACGGACCCGACACAGACAAGACGGACGGACAAGTGTAGGAGATACCCATTTGCAGCATTAGCAGCGCGTTTCATCTTAGCATCATGTTGTTAATCATCGCACCACATGAGGTTCGTATCGCAGCGCTTATGGCGCCGCGTTCGTCGTATGTAAATCTCCTTACTCAAGACCGGCAATGCAGGACACCGCCCCCGCGCACCCCCCCCCCCGGGCCCTCCAATCGTGGCAGTCGCCAGGGCTCTCATCTGACACCTGCCCGCAACGCACGCGCAGGTTCGCAATCTGATCAAGGCAGGATGCTGATGCCGTTTGCACCGCGCTCGTAGTTTTGCAAAACCTGCCGAGGCGTCAAGGTCGGCGTCGGCGTCGTAGGCGTCGGATCGAAGTAGACGGTGACGACAAGACCCCGTCGATGCTGCCCTGCACGTCACATTAGCGATCGTAATCATCTAGCAGAATCGGCGCTACGGTCCAGCACATACAGCCCGCCCCTCGCGCAATCTCCGAGATGGGATAGACCCGCCACGGATTGTCTATGCAGCTCGGCAGTCCCGTCAGGACGAAGGTCGAGGGCAGCGCGAGCGCCATCAACCCGATCAGCAGCGGTAGCTCGCCGTTCAGACCCCCGTGGCTCTCGCTGTGGGTTAGACGGGTGGCGCGGTAGGGGTCCGGCAGAATCTGGTCCGGCCAGGTCTGCGTGCTGCGTCGGATGTGTAGGTGCTGCGACTCGAGATGCAGGCCCGCGTAGGAACGGGATTGGGGCAGTTCCTGGAAGGTCAGTCCGGGTTATCCTGCTCGCTCTCACCTCCACTCCCGTGTGCGCCGTAGTAGCCGGTATTCCCTCGCGCTGCCGAGTCGTCATGTCCGTCCCCGACCTTGTGTAAGGAGGCATCGAAGGGTACGGCCCAGATGTAGGCGTGGTCGTGGTAGATGGAGTACTGCTTGTAGATCTGGGAGGAGCCGGGGAGCGCGTCCACGGGCGCTGTAATCTGGCCGTTGTGGTGGTACATAGTCGCTGGGCCTTTGCGGTTGTTGCCTCGGATTTTGGGAGGCTTCCATCGATCATCGGGCGCGACTCTGGGTATGGCTCGTGGGTGGGGCGCCATTACGGCCAGCGTGAAGTAGTATTCGGGCTTGCCTCTCAGATCAGTATTAGCGGCTTCATTGCCGTGCTAGAAGTGTCTTACCGCTGGTGTCCGATTGCCTTGCTGGACTTGACTTGCCGCCATTATCGATGTACCTCGTCGGTGTCCACCTGGTCGATTGCTTTGGAGGTCTGCGCTTCGCGAATGGAGGATTGGGCAATCGTTGGCTGTACACAGTTCTCCAGGGTAGCCAGATGACGGATAGACGTCGTATAAGCGACATGGCCCATCCTGAACCGCGGTTCACGCACTCCATAACTCGCTTCGTGGACGAGGCCCGTTGGCAGACCGGTGAGCAGATGCTCCAACCGGAGCAGAAAAGATAAAGTCGCCCGAGCCTAGATCCCCGTGGTAGCTCCGATGGTCATTCGTACTGACGCCAACCCTGCTATAGCGGCAAGGTGGACCCTATGGTGACTAGAGGCACCCCACCATGGCAACCTCGCGCAAGCCAATTACCGTCAGTCTGGGACCATGCTTGCTTTTGGCACTGCAGAGCTTCGTTCGCCTGGATATCGGCACGTAGAGGAGTATCCATTGCATGCTCGTTGCGGACCGTTGTTCCATCGCGGCGCCCCGATTTTGGCCGATGCGATCCAGGTATGATGGCAGTCGCCTACCGAGGGGTTGACGGTGAGTTGTCTGGACGAAAAGGTGAGCACAACCACTGCGTACCTCATCGGGGCTGTCGGCCATTAGTCGGCATAGCACCTAGAGCCGCTTTGCGCGTTCGACCGCTTTGCCTCAATGAGCGGGTTCGGCATCTGGCTGTACGATCTCGAACGTCTTGCCGGGCGCTTGTTCCGGGACACAAGGAAACGGTCCCACAATTGTCGACACGTGAGATAGTGCACGTGATGCGGCTGAGCTCCCGTATTGCTCGCGCCAATCGTGTATAAAGACCCGGTGCCGGACGGCGAGCACCAGTGTCGAGACGTCAGACTCTCGTCGCGGTTGGCTCGCTTAGTTGGCCAGTCACATGCGGTCGGCCTATTGTCGGGTTTCGTTAGTGGTCCACTCCGTCGGGACGGTGGCGTTGGCAGCAGAGCGGCGCAGTCAGCGACATGGTGAGACCTTGGGTTGTTCCATCGTGCCAGAGCTAACGGTTGAGTCGACAGGACGAAGGGTGCGGGCAGGCCTTTATAGCTGGGAAGCTGCAGAAACGTACGATCACGCCCCGGGCGCACACCGCGGGGCCCGCAGCTGAGGGACAAAGGCGACGAGTATTGACTAAAGCTAGCGTCGTTGCCTTCTTCTTGTCGCCCGCTGGGGGCCAATACGATCCGCTTTACGGCATCGAGGCCTCGATCATGTCGGGGGTTAGATGGTCAATCCTGCCGGACCCCGTGATTGGTCTAGCTACTGGAAACCAATGGCTCAAGTGGAGTGTGGCGTGATTCGAGTCGGGTGGACTCGAAAGTCAACGGTCGATGAAGAGCTCAAAAAGGCGAAGAGGAAAGTCATGGAGCCGGCTGCGTTTTCTGCCTCGTCAGGACGCAATCTGTTGCCGGTTTGGGGCGATCAGGTATCTTGGAGTAGCTGCACTCTGAGCCCGTCAATGACAGCTCAGCTCGGTGCCGAGGGCCAGTCGGCTTCGAACAAGATGCTGCGAGGACGCCGAGGACACATGCACACCATGAGCCACAAGGGCTCGGCGGTAGGGAGGCGATCTGTCGTTCTTGAGGAGGATTAGCTCAGCAGAAGGTGTAACAACAGGAACAGAGGTTGGTGTGCTTGAAGGCGGACTGCAGATGGGTCCTAGGTCGCGTGCTCCCTTACCTGTTAAGCATCAGACTGGGATGAGCTTGAACCTTGTCCGAGAGAGCGCGAAGAGCTGGATTCGGTCGCTTCTGTGAGCCTCCCTTGCAACGCGCGGACACGGGAACGTTAGCGAGCCGCGGGTGCGTCGTCTATGTGCACATGCCATTATTCCAAGGTCAAGAAACCAGTCATAATGGGGACGGCTCGAGGACATCCAAGTGCACAAGGCCAATCGAGGCAAGACGGCAATATTCATCCCGTTGCATGCCTGGTCAGGGGAAGAGGATGGTCTCTTCCACTCGGCAGCAAGACATTCCTGCTCAAGACTGGTCTGTACGGTGACGAGGCCCGTACGGGCAGATGTCATAGATACGGACCCCCTGCTCTTCTCATCGAAGCTGGTGTAAGGTTGAAGGCTTCGGAAACGGCCAGGAGTAAGTGGCCACGCACGCCGCTGCCAAAGCAGGCCGCTACACAATGGATGCTTCCGCCAGTCGCGCCCGAAAGGCTGCGAAGCTGGGTCCGGTCGGCTGGTGATGGGTCAAAAGGACACTCCTGCCGTTCGCCTAGCAGTAACCGAAGAACCCGCGGCGCGAGACCGCTCGAGATCTCTTCAAGTATGGCTCCAGTCACTCAACACCGCTGCTGGCCTTCGGACGAGCCCCAGAGCCCGAGTCAGCTTCCATGGAACCCTGAGGATCAAAGAGCCACGGATATCTCATATCAAGGACCGGCACCCACGGCATCCCGAATGCTTTCCCAAGAAGCAGCCAACTTCAGCTGCTTATTAGCATGTTGGGCGGTGTTTGAGGGCGCATTCGAGTGCGTGAGGAAGAGGAGGAGCGCAGGCGATGAGGAAGAAAAAGGGTGGTTTCGCTTCGAAGGGCCTGAGGCCGCCCGTCTCGTCACCCGCAGCCAATCGGACCGCAGCTGTCACCGCAATTTGCGCACCATGCACGCGCCTCTCTTGGCGACATAACCCTGCCTTATGCAGTCGTCTGCAGTCTCCAAGGAACTCCGCCCCAGTAGGATCCGATCGACTTGTACGAGCGCTGCTGTTAGTTCGGACTCGCGGAGACCCACACAAAATGCACACCGGACGCGCTATGGTGGTGCAGGCATGACTCGGAGACACACGTAAAGCTCGTCTGAGACTCTAAGGTGGTCAGACGGTCAGGCCATGACTCCACCAACGCACACCGCTTCTGTGAAGGAGCTTAGCAAATATACACGAAGACGCTGGGGGAACAACAGCCGACGATGAGCGAGCTTCGTCGTCCTCGCCAGAGCCGGAAACCTCACTTCAGGGGCAAAAGGCCAGCGGATTGATACCGCGCTCACAAGGTGGCCTACTCGACACAGTCAGCAGTATCGAGGTAAAGGTAAGGTATGGTTACATTGTCCATTAGCGCCAGGACGCTGACCCGCCGGAATATCCCTGATTCGTCAGACATCGTGCTTCGGATCTTGACGGTCTGCATCGAAACGAATGCCTGGCAGGTCTTGCTCAAAAGAGGCCACCACAGTCCTTCCCTGGCGCGGCAAGAGCTCCATGGACCTTGACATCGAAATTATCCTACAGCTGCGACCAGCCTTGCCAGCAGCCTGTGAGCAGTGCACCATTCCATATCACCCTGGGAGCCAGCATCCAGAATAAATGCATGTCTGGCATTCACCGACACTCGGCGCGAGAGCCATGATTCCTGTCATGGCGCGAACAGCTTCCAGCGCGCGTACCAGGGATGAGAAGGACAAAGGCCGGCTCCATCTCGTTCGTCAAGCTCATCAAGCCGCCGAACAAACCCATGAACAGGAGCGCGTCGTCGATGGGCCAAGAAGGGCTTAAGATGCTGACTGCGTCCCGAGGCATTTTGCTGCGAGGGCGCGGAAAGATAGACCAGAGTAGTGCAGTACGGCAGCAGAAACGATTACGTCCGTAGACAATGCTTCGTGTAGATGTTCACAAATGTATGCGGTGAGAAGGACATCTGGAAGTGACCCGTAACGTAAGGTACGCGTTCTTTCAGCCAATCACAAAGCGTCCTCCCGCTCAAACTCCATATTGCCAAGCATCCAAATTCTACACATTCTTTCGCCTCTCGACCTCACTGCGAAGACTAGACCTCTGTCCGAACATCAACTCAACATGGATACATCCTCGAAGCCAGTACACACGCTGGTCTTGGACACGGGAGCTATCATCAAGAACGAGCCTCCAGTGTCTTCACTCATAGCACAGTCGGAGAGCTTGGTGACTGTCCCTGCGATAATCTCCGAAATTCGAGATGCCGCGACGAGATCGCGCGTGGAGACCACGCTCCTGCCCTTCCTGACTCTGCGGTCGCCCACTCCAGCCAGCATCAAGATCGCCACCGACTTTGCTCGAAAGACCGGCGACTTAGTGGTGCTCAGCAAGCCCGACATTCAGATCATCGCCCTGACTTACGAGGTCGAGTGCGAGCGAAACAGTGGCGATTGGAGACTACGGCGGGTGCCGGGGCAGAAGCGTTTGAATGGAGCGCCTCCAGTGAAGACCGAGGCTGCTGCGGCAGATGAGGGGACGTTGCGTACAGATGCAGTGGACCACTCGCAAGGCCCTGGAGCGCTTCAGGCCACCGCAGCACCATGGTTCCACGGCGAGCTCCCGAGGAACGTTAGTGCGAGTGTTGAGGTTGAAGCGCAGTCTGCTGAACTGCCCAGCATTGATGTCGTGGGCGAAGCATCGGAAGAAGCTCCAAGCAGTGTTCCAGGTGAAACCGATGAGCAGACCCTGAGTGCAGCAACCGCGCGCATAGAGCTCGCAGAGGATTTGAGTAACCATTCTCTTGACAGCACGCCCAAAGTAGACTCTGCCCACAAGTCTGGTGCCAGCCAGTCGGACTCGGACTCGGACTCGGAAGGCTGGATCACGCCATCAAATCTACACAGGCGACAAGCTGAAGATGCCAGCGCATCGACAGTGCAGACACCGGAGCCTAAAACGATGCAAGTGGGTGTTCTCACCACGGACTTCGCGATGCAGAACGTCATACTGCAAATGAACCTCAACCTGCTCTCGCCATCCATGAGCCGCGTCAAGCACCTGAAGACCTTCGTACTGAGATGCCACGCCTGCTTCCACGTCTCCAAGGACATGACGAAGCAGTTCTGTCCAAGATGCGGACAGCCTTCGCTGACCCGCGTCTCATGCTCGACCAATGCGAATGGTGATTTCAAGCTGCATCTCAAGAAGAACATGCAGTGGAACACTCGCGGCGACCGATACAGCGTACCCAAGGCCGTGCACGGGTCCGCGAACGGGAGGATCAAGGGCGGTGGTAAGGGCGGATGGGGTAATGAACTGATCCTGGCGGAGGACCAGAAGGAGTTCGAACGGGCGAGCAGAGTGGAGCAGAGGCAGAAGGAGAGGAGCTTGATGGACGAGGACTACTTGCCTGGCATTTTGACAGGTGATCGTGCTAGGGCTGGAGGGAGGATCAAGGTGGGAGCGGGAAGGACTGTGAACTCGAAGAAGCGTTGAAAGTCGGCTCTGATTTGGCACTCCCACCTGGAAGATGCCTGTATACTGCAACAATCACGGCTCGCACCAAAGTGTGCACCTGCGATCCGAATTCCACCCCACCGAAATGTAGTGCCGTGCTGTGGTAGGTGCGAGCTACGCGAAGATCTGATCGGGCTTGTCAACTGCGCCAAGACTGAGCGAGCTGCGAAAAGCTACAGTGTGACACCGAGAGCAAGGTTGGCAGCGATTTTGGTGGTGTTTCGAAATTGCAAGTGCCGCCTGACGGAGTCGCCGTACAAAGAAGGCGTGACACGTTGTAGAGGCATGTTTGGCACTCCGGACTCGCTTGCGGTCGGGCAAATCAGTCATATGTTAGGGCTCGTGGCTGACATAAACGACAATCCTGCGGTGTTGCTCACGCACACTACTCTTCGCTCTAGAAATGGGGAATCGAGAAGGCGTCAGATGGCAGGGGCCGAATTGGTTACTCGTCCGATGCATGCAAAGTTCGGGCGCTGTCATACAAAGTTGAGAGCTGAGCGCGAAGTCTCTCGAGCGAGACTTTATGCACCCCAAGCCCTAACATTACCTCAATGAAATATCTCAATTTGCATTCGCAAGACTCCATGATGGCGAAACTACTTAAGCCGAGGTTTCCGGGTTGTCTTCATAGTGCCACGCGCCAGCATCGCCCGTTCAGCTCGTCGTCCAGGTAAAGAAGATGGACAAGTTCATGGAACACATCGAGAAGCATGATGACAACCAGACCGAGCAACAACGCCTCAAGGGCCAGCACGAAGTGATTCTCCATGCCATGGGCGGCAGGGCAGTCTATGCACCAATTGACCTGCCCAAGCCAGGTCTTCGCATACTGGATTCCGGCGGCGCAAATCGTAGGTGACTGAATGCCAGACTCGTTAGCCGGTGACGCTTCAACATATTCTTTAGGTCGCTGGGTCAAAGACCTACGCGCCTCGCTACCAGTCCAGCATGCGTACGTGTGCACTGACGTCGTCCCCTCGCTCTTTCCGACCCATCCACCGGACGGCATGAGCTTCCAGGCCCAGGACATCAGAGAACCATGGCCCGCCAATATGCATGGCACCTTTGATCTCGTGCACCAACGTTTCGTCATGGCAGCGGCCGCGCCTACGCCGCAGATACAAGTCGCAGCTAGCTTGGCGAGCCTGCTCTAACCCGGCGGCTGGTTGCAACTGATCGAGTTGGACATGGATCCCATTCCTCACAATCCACCGGTGCTGAAGTCGTTCTTCGAGATCATGAGACGCTTGTTTGAGACGACTGGCGGCGCCGGAGGCAATCTTAGCAAAAGACTGAGGGGTTGGATGGAGGAGGCGGGTCTGAAGAGGGTCGAGGAGAAAGTGGGGTACGCGGCACACGGCGAGGCGATCGATGGCAAGGACCTGAAGCAGAAGAGCATCGACAGCCCCTGCAGTGCCGTCGCGCCGATTCTGATGGTCGTCAGGTGTATGTCAATGCCTTCTTGGACCAAGCTACGCCTTGCTGACTCGCGGTAGCAATGCCTCCCTCGTTCCAGGACGGAGACCTGGAGGATCTGGAGCCTCGGTTGCGTAGAGGGCTCGAGGAGAAGGGAGGGCATAGTTGTATTCGAGTTGTGTGGGGCCGGAAGTAGCCTTCGGCTTCCCGGACGATCCGAGCTGGCAGGATAACGTGGCGATGCAGACAACGGCACGCGATACTGTGCATAGTCGCAGATTCCTCGGCCTGAAGTCAAGCCTCTCATAGCCATGAATTCTGCTCAGTCAGGGTGTTGGCTGCGCTGAGATCCGAGAACGCGACGTAAGCTGAGTTCTGCTTCGCTTGATGCTCGCAGGGGGACGGAAGGACGCGGTGTTATCGATGCGTCAACAATGGCCTG
The DNA here is from genome assembly GCA_005059865.1 of Friedmanniomyces simplex. Taxonomy (NCBI): domain Eukaryota; kingdom Fungi; phylum Ascomycota; class Dothideomycetes; order Mycosphaerellales; family Teratosphaeriaceae; genus Friedmanniomyces; species Friedmanniomyces simplex. The sequence continues at coordinate 20,116 of NAJQ01000358.1, forward strand.
GGAGTCAAGTGGCGAGCCAAGCGTCACCATGGCTGTAGTACTACCCACCGAAACCAATCTACCCATGCTTCCTATGCGAATTCGACGCAGAGTAGAATTCCCCTCTACTTTCCCGGCTCGGCCAAAGCTGAAAGTAGTCGTCTTCCCCTGACTCCCTGTACTACCTTCACTGCTTCCCGAACTCGCCTCAGGCACGCTCGTCAATGCCCGTCGCTTGCTCGGCCGGAGAAGATGTGGTCGGACATTCATAGAGCCAGTAGCCGTGATCTCGCCCAGCGGCGGGAGGTGAGACGCGTACTCGTCGGCCAGACTCATGCGATTCTTTGCGCATATTTCAGCTATGCCGTCGATGGCGAGCTGGAAGTCCGTAGACTCCACCGACCGGAGAATGTCTGCGAATGCGTACGATGAAATTGGCGGCAGAGCTTGGACGTCCGAATCGGCTGCGCTCTTGGTCAAGGGGGAGCTTTTGCCTCGCCCCGTCGTAGCGCTGTATGCCCTGACGAGGATAGGCGCGGCCATGGCTTGCGACTATAAGGTTGTGTGAACATCCAAGATCGAAGTTGATGTGTTGCGGTGCTCCCGGCTGGCGCTTGAGCGGGCGGGATGAAGCGTTTCCCGGCTCGGCTCGCCCACCCCGCTGCCAAACTCCAGTAAATATTACTCCTAAGAGCTCCACCTCACTTGCACCTCTCTTCACGCCACACCATCCTCTTGCACCACCATCACCTCTGTCACTGCCGACCATCTGCTCCGCACGTGTATGATAGCAAGAAAGCATGGCCGAAGAGCAGGAGCTAAAGATCAAGGGCGCCGCTGAGAGGTCCAAACAGCCTTCACCAGCTGAGAAGACTGAGCAGGTATGTCAACGGGAACAGGAACATAGACGATCTCAAGCTGTTCCCATCACGAACATCCGCCATACTCACCTACGTGCTTGCGCGCATGGTCGCCGGTCGCTCCAGGCCCCACGCTGCCAGCCGAATGTAATTACTTCTCCAGGCTAATAGTACTTTTGCGGTAGGCCAAGCGTTCCCAAGTCAACAGAACAGTGAGTAGCTTATTACCACAAGCACGCAGTGACATCGTCTACTGTGACCGCCATATTTAACTGCAGAACACTGGATTCACTGGACTCTGGACATTGCCATCACTACCGCCACTTCGACTCGCTGGAGCAACTCTGGAGCCGATATCTGGAGCCACGTACTGGAGATTGCCAAGCCGCTGCCTACTGCCCGCCGTCTATTGTCGTTGAGGCGTCAGTATTCTTCGTTCGTGCTGACGATAAGTAGCCAGGAACAGTCAAGGAGAAGTCAGACTCAACGTCGTCGGTGAGTTATATTTTGGTCGCTCTACAGCCAATTGCCCTGGCGCGGCTGGCCACGTGTAGCCATTGATGACATGTTGTCGTCATCGAGGCTAACTTGCACCAGCAACAAGAATCTCAGGGTGATGTCGCAGAAACACCGGTAAATATTCGCGCTTCCGGTCATCTATGCACATCTACCTCGGCACATCTCCTCCATCCCCTTGATGCGAAAGAAGCACGGCTTGAATGGGTTTTCCTGCTCCTTCTCGATTTCCATATTGCCCGCATGACAGGAGTATCCTATCGCAATACTAACAGAGATCGTCTAGCAGGCAGACGTCGCAGAATCTCCGCAGTACAAATGGTGCAAGATCTTCTTCGAGCCAGAAGATTCCAGCGCGCAGAACTACTATTTCATGCATTTCGACACCAGAGAGATTGTGTACGATGAACCTACGGAGCCATACTGGATCTGGGACGCCTTGACGAACAACGTGCACACTTCCGGCCTCCAGTCTCCGTCATCAGCCGCTCCCGTAACTTCAGCACCCGGCACTTCGCCTACGGCTGTGACCAGCGAGCCTGAGCCAGAGTACAAAGGCTACAATCCCAAGATTCACGGCAACTACGACCCAAACGCAGACTACGCGCAGTACCACAACGAGAAGAGCGCTCAGGAGAAGGCCATCGAAGACCACGGCTCCCTCGCAGCAGCACAACAAGCCGCCAACTACGCCTCCATTGGGACGTTCAACCGCTTCTCGGGAGGCTTTCAGTCCGCCAACAAGTCCACCGAGCGCCACAACGACTTCAACAAGAGCGGGCGCCAAATGAACGCCTTCTTCGACGTGGATGCCGCGGCGAATATGCATGACGGCAAGTCGTTGAAGGACGAGCGGCGGAGCCAGAAGCTCAGCAAGAAGGAGATCCAGGAGCTGAGCAAGAAGCGGAGGGACAGGAAGGAGAAGAAGAGGCTGGACTTCTACAAGTCATAGTTGAGGCATGCTTGTGATGATCGTCCTGTACGCGTGTCTCCGCAGTTGCTAACGAGATATCCGTAGCTCTTCCTGCCATACACGAGCGTGAGGGCGCGTGGCGTTCGGGAGATCTCGGCGGGGGGAAGCAGCGGCCCAGCGCAGTCGCACCTGCTTCTCCGCCGCTGGGGCGCCGTAACTGGGCAGACGGGGGTGCGGCGACGCCGGGATGTCGGCAGCTGGGATAGCGCCTTCAATTAATTCATACTTTTCACACCATTGACTGCCCTCTCCCATACGCGTCAAAACCAACCGCTGCGTCCCAAGTACCCACTCTGTTCCCGCACTGCAGATCCCTCGTAACGTTCAAGTGCTGATCATTGAAGCTGCACTCGAAATACGGCGCTACCGTACCGTAATCCGTGAACAGGCGTTGCACATAGACGTGCTCGCACAGTCCGATCTGCGCGCACAAATCCTGGCACTCTTGCGTGGCGTTTCGAATGTCTGTTATACTCGCATCCAACTGGTCGCCCCCCGAAGAGGCCTGATCAATGCAGCCGGCTTTTGGCCCAAAGACTTGGGTGAAGGATGGTGCGGCGAGTGCTACAGTGCTTGTTGACGTCGCGCTCGTGCTGACGGTAAGCCAGACCGTTGACGGCGGGAGGGTGACGGTCTCGGTGTATGTCACCCCGGCGAGCATGAGGACTGTCGTTGTTGAGGCTGAGGCTGAGCCTTCGTAGATAGTAGAGGTGGAGGTTTCGGAGGCTGTCTTCGTGGTCGTACAAGTAGCACTGGGGCCCAAGATGCCGAGACAAGAGCAAGCTGTCTCGAGCTGGCTGGGAGAGAGTTCCGACAGAGTCGCTAGGGCGGCGCTGGAGCTACATGCAGGTGGTGCGGATGTCTGGCGTCCGAGCAGTCTGTGAGCTCGTGCAGTCGGAGTTGCTCGGGTGTAGGTCGTGAAGACGGTGTTGGCGAGGTTGGTGTGAGTTGTGAAGGAAGTCACGGTAGAGCCGAGATTGCTAAAATGGAATACCTCAGCCCTCAAGCATTGCCGGCGCAGCGTATTATGCTTACGTCGTGATGGTGACTATTCTCGTTTGGGCACTACTGTCCGTGACGGTCACCTCTCCGCCAGCATCGAAGCTCGCCGTCTCCGTTATCCAGAGCACGGCTAAAGTCGTGAGGGTAGACGTGGTAGTTTGTGTGACATTGGCGCACAGGGTCGAAGCGGCGCCGACGTCTTTCAGACAAGCGAGCGAGTCGTACGGAGCGGAGCTACATGCGCCGTGCGCAGTTGCAAGAGTGAGAAGGCTCGCAAAGTACGCAACAAATATCGACGCCAGCATATTGTAAACGAAAGTACGAGCTCAGCACCGCTCGGAGAGGTAGAATGATGACAGAGCGGGAGAGAGATGATAAACAGACAGAGGTACAGAAGCAGGCTGGCATACGGTCAGTTCTTGTAACACGGTAGCGGTGGATATCCTACAAGCCGCAGGGCGTGGTCGTGCCGTCTGCTTCGGCCAAAACCTTGCCACTGGACTCCATGGCGAAGTCTAATCCGCGGAACAGTCGAAGGTTATATCTTTCCTACGTCGCAGCCAAGGACCTGGAATACCTCAACGCCATTCCAGCGGCTAGGTAGAACAGGCCAGAATGGAGAGTCCACAACCGCAGCGCAGCAGCCATGCGGACGCCCGAGTCCGAACGTCAGGGCTACTGGATTCCAGCAATCCAGGTTACTGAGAGTCTGACGATGTTTGTAAGGAGGCAGAGTAGATTTAGCAGCCGAGAAGACAAGGTGTGAGGCGAGACGTTCTATGTTTTCAGAGCCGTCGGAACGGCGCGCTGCGCAGATGCCGGAAGTTCGTGCTTGCCTACATGTATCTGGGTTTGAACAGAACTGCGTTGTTGGCCTCAAATCATTCCACTGTGAAGACCAGATGCGCCAGGCTACCCCGATAAGATGACATTCAACAAAAGAGGTGGGACCGTCATCTTTCAGCAGCGGTATCTGCACGAAGGTCAACGCGAGTCAAGCGTTTCATATCGCCGCCACACGTTTGAGCGAGCAATACTATGAGACAGGCAGTCGAAGCCAGATGGATCTCCGCCGTGCTGATCCGGTATCAGTCCGTACACCCATGCAGCTCCCTCTCGAGAAGACCCGTCATACAGCCCGGCACAGCATCCAGCAATTGCAGCTCCGCCTTGATGTTCAGCATGAGCATGACCTGCAACGGCCTCCGACTTTCCGCCTCATCAGAGTCGTCACCATCCTCGGCACTCGCTTCACGCTCCAGCATCTTCCGAGCCTTACTTCTGTCTCTTGCCGTGAGCGTGAGCAGACCTTGGCTGGTATGCGTGCCATCCCCACCAAGCAACATATGCTCGCTACGCAGACCAAGCCACTTGAGCTGCGGGACTCGCAAGTCTGCGCTTTCGTGTGCGAGCGCGGCGGAGCCGTATTTGTACACCGACATGATAGCCAGTCCGTCAGGGTCGTAGTCCATGAGAGCGTAGCTGGGAGGTGAAGCGAAGCCGTTGTGCGGTGACGGCATGCATAGATACCGCAGCACCGCCCTAGTCGCAATATCCGGGTATCCTTTACCCGTGATGAGCACGCCCTCTGTCGACAGCCTGTCCCAGAAGCTCGAAGCAGCGATCGAGCGGAAGCTGGCTTCTTTCTCGACTACCATGATCCACTTGACGGCCGACAGGTTGACGGAAAGCACGTCTCTGAGGGTCGGCATCAGGATACCTTCTCTATCCGCGCCAGTGTGGACGACCGAGCCGTCTCTACGACAGATAGACATGGCACCGACGACCAGTCCTTTCGCCACGGCCGTTACATTGAGTGCCGAACGTGGGACGTTGAAGGTGTAGGCGATGTCGTCCACGTAGCGATCGACGTGTGACTGGCTACCAAAGAGAGCTGGGTCGCGGTAGTACATATCTCTGCACAGTACAATGAGCTCGGTACGATTTACAGGGCCACTAGGCGGAGGTTCTTACCGCTTCGATATCGTGACGCCCGTTCGCAGGGCTTCGTGCATCAGCTCGAGGATGCGAAGGACAACAGCTGCATGGTGTCAGTGCGAGAAGGGAAGAGACCGACGTTGGCGAAGACTCACTGAAGCGCCACGCTTCCTCAGCGGTCTTGCCCGGGAAACCGAGACGTCTGGTCTTACGTTCTGGAGGAGTAGTACCGTCGGGATGTCTGCCCTTGGGGAGTAATCTTGGACGGATATCGAGGGAGAGTCCGATCTCCCTCTCACCGTCGAGCATGTCGTCAGCGATCTGCTCAAAGACGGCTTCGATCTTGCCGAGCGCGGACGACGCTGGTGGCTCGGCGGAAGCTGTCGTATCAGAGCTGCCAGGAGTGAAATGGCGGAGTGCAGCGTGTGCTCCGATCTCCGGCGTTGAGTGGGTAAAGCGCGGATTGGGACGCTTGTCTTTCCCTCGTTGTGGGGTCTTCTTCCTGAGACGTCGCGTCTGGTCCATCTCGACCTCCACCGCCATGGCGAGTCCGTAGTCGACAGCCGTGTCCGCCAGGGTGTGGCCATCGTCGAGAACTTCTTCCTCCTCGCTCTCGCAAAAGTCGAGGCCGGCGGCTGCAGTGGTCGGCGACTCCTGCGAAGAGTCTTGCACGAGCGCCTCTCGTCCACCCAGCAGGTCCTCGAAATCATCGTCCATCGTGATGACAATGCGAATGTCTGTTGCGGGAGTGCCGCAAGAGGTGAAATGATGTCGAAGTGTGGGGAAGTGCGACCTACTACAACGGAGGAAGGCACGCTAAGACGACGGCAGCTAATTTGAGAACCGTGATGTTCGAGTAGTTGAAGTTGGAGCCGCCAGGCGCTTCTCATTGTTCGATAGCCATCTCGTGGAACGGCTCCACTGTGATGCGTGGGTCCACGCCGGCTGTGCTTGCTCGCTGACCCTCTTCCGTACGGCTACCAATTGCCACCGGCCCAGGAGCCGTTGTCCCCGAAACGCCTACGCTATGCAAACCACAGAATCGACCTCCCGCTATGCAGCAAGTCTTCACACGAGCACATCATCAAGCGTTACAATACCTCACCGCTTGCCCCCGCCCATAGATCCAAACATCGACATCATCTTCTGCATGTCCATGCCACCAAGATCCGGCATCCCACCGCCCCCGCCCCCCATCATCTTCGCCAAGCTCGCCATATCCGGCATACCTCCACCACCGCCCCCACCCCCTCCTTGCCCCATACTCGCCATTCTCCGCTGCATCGCCGCCATCTGCTGCTTATTATTCGCGCCCCCCATCGCGCCCTGCGCCTTCTGCATATTCTGCATCCCCCCCTTCATTTTCTTCGCAATCCCGCCCATCATCCGCTGCTGCGTGAGCAGCTCTTCCACCTCGCGCACGGAAGTCCCCGAGCCGCGCGCAACGCGCGTCATGCGTGTCGGCTGCTCGACGAAGACCTTACCGTCGCTATCGAGTTCCTTGGCGGTCATCGAGTCGCAGATGTAGATCATGCGTTTGAGCTTCATACTCCCTTCCTCGTCGTCCATGCCCTGCATCATGCCGCCCATGCCCGGGATCATACCCGCCATCTTCGACAGCGGACCCATCTTCATGATCTTCTGTAGTTGATCCCGCATATCTCGTACAGAGAATTTGCCCTCGGTGATGTTCTTCATCGTCTCCTTCTGGTTCAAATTCAGGCTCTGCACGTGCTCGGCGAGCCCTTGAATATCGCCCATACCCAGCAGCTTGCTAACAAAAGACTGCGGGTTGAATCTCTCGAGCTCGAGCAGGTGTTCTCCAGTGCCGATAAAGACTATAGGTGTATGGGTCGCCGCTACAGCCGATATAGCGCCTCCTCCTGCTGCCGCACCGTCGGTCTTCGTAATGATGATGGCACCGAAATCCGCAGTCTCCTTGAAGGCTCGACTCTGCGCTTCGGCCGCTTGGCCGATGGAGGCATCCAGTACCATGATCGTTTGGTGTGGTTGCACAGCGCTTTGGATCTCAACCATCTCCGCAAAAAGAGCGTCTTCCTGGTGATGCCGGCCAGATGTATCGACTATGATGATCTCAAAACGTTCCTTCTTGAACTTCTCCACACCGTCCCGCGCTACCACCACAGGGTCCGTCTGCGTGAGGGAGCCGTAGTAGGGGATCTTGGCTTTTGTTGCATTCTGTTTTAGCTGATCGAAGGCGCCGGCGCGGAAGGTATCGGCGCAAACCAAGCACGTTTTGAAACCCCTCGCCTGGTACCACCGCGCCAGCTTCGTACACGTCGTCGTCTTACCCGCTCCTTGCAGCCCCACGAACATGATGACATTGCTCTTCCCCTTCTTCGGCACATACTCCTTCTGGTGCGGATTCACGATATCCACCAGCGCATCGAAGACAGCCTTCTGGATGATGCGCTTCTTGTTCGCGTGAGCGGGCAATTCATGGAATTTGACGGCGGACTTGATGGTTTTGCGGAGATTGGCGACGAGTTTGATGTTGACGTCCGCTTCGGCGAGAGCGTTGGAGATGGTCTTGATCATGCCATCAAAGGCTTTCTCGTCGAGCGTCGGGGAGCGGGTGAGATCTGTGACGGCGGCGTTGATGCGGCGGCCGAGGTCTTGGAGGACCATGGTGGCGGTGTTGAGGAGGGGGTCTTCAGGAGGGTCGATAACTGTTGTTTCAGTAGTAGGTTCTTGTCAATATGAACTCAAAGGAGAGTTGATGTTGATGGTAGACTCCGCCCCGCAGTGGGCTGCATGTCGACCCTGACCAAAAGCTGTGGGACGGCGAACATTTTCGGCGGAGATCTTGAAGACCACATGCACCACCGCACAACATCGGGAACACACCCCATTCTAGATTCACCTCTCGAGACCACATCCAAATATGGCGCCCATATCGAAGAAACGCAACCGTGACGAAAAGGAGCCACGCCGACCCAAGAAGAAGTTCAAGAAAGTCAAGCCTATCGACTACCACAGCTCCTCCGACGAGTCCGAAGTCGAAGGCGCAGCATTCGATGCCCCGAAGGAACCCAAACGGGAGAAGGTCATACCCGTCACAGGGCCGAATGCGACGCCACCAGTACCCAGAGCAGAGAAGAAGGGGAGCATAGCGGGAGAAGTGAAGCCCAAGTCAATACTCAAGCAGACACCGCCGGAGCCAGAATGGATTGACGATAGTCCGGAACCTGGCGACGAACAGTATGATGAGGTGGAGCGGAACACGGCGTACAATAGCATACCACAAAGGGACGGGGCAGCCTTTGACCCCGAGGCGATAATCACCGATGAAATCCTCGTAGATGAAGCAGACGGCCTCGAAGACGCTGACGAAAACGACGAGCCCGACCTTGCCTCCAGCGTCTCCGCCTCCGAGGACAACGACGATGACGATGATATCGACTCCGTAAACGGCGACGATTCCGTAACCTCCTCCGAAGCTCTTCGAACGAAAAAGAAGCGCAACGATCCCTCCGCCTTCGCGACAAGCATCTCCAAGATCCTCGACACGAAGCTCACAACCACCAAGCGCTGCGACCCCGTTCTCTCCCGCTCCAAATCCGCCGCCGATGCGAACAAGACCCTGGCCGATAACAAACTCGAAGCTCGTGCGCGAGCCCAGATCCGGGCGGAACGCAAAGCCGCGCTCGATAGAGGAAGGGTGAAGGATATCCTAGCCTTGGAGACCGAGGGGGTGGATACGGGCAGTGTGTTGGAGGAGGAGAAGCTGTTGAAGAAGACGGCGCAGCGGGGTGTGGTGAAACTGTTCAATGCGGTGAGGGCGGCGCAGGTGAAGGGCGAGGAGGCCATGCGGGAGGCGAAACGGGAGGGTGTGGTGGGGATGACGAGGCGGGAGGAGAGGGTGAA
>NAJQ01000359.1:0-29231 GCA_005059865.1 Friedmanniomyces simplex
CCTACACATACATGTCAGCCTTGGCGGGCCTTCAGGGGCCCGCACCCCTCAAACGGCAAGTTGAGCGATGAGTGATGGACCTCGACAACCAAAGCCACCGTACTGAGGCCATCAGCCAACAACCGCGCGTAGACCAGGAACCCGACGCCAAAGCCCGGTCCGAGACCTGTGAGCAGAGTCCGGCTGCAAACCACCCCGCCGTGAGAGGCTGATGCCACACCGGACCCCGTGAGCAATTGATGCCGAGCCCTATCATGCGAAAGCGTCGTAGGTGACAAGTCGGCGAATCTACCTGCAGCAGAGCTGACGGCGCGGTAGTCGGTGCGCGCATGTACCTTGGCCCGACCTCCTTTCGGGTGTCTCTGGGGGTAGAGTGTCAAAGGTCCCGCGACAGATCGACGATCGACCCCGGAGGAGCGCGAGACGAGCGCGAGAAGCCCGGAGGCAGCCACGCTACAGTCCACGCCGCAATCCTTCACTTACTCCGGGGGAGCGCGCGGCGAGCGCGAGAAGCGGCAGCCACGCTGCAGCCCACGCTGCACTCACGGGCCTTGCTCTGGAGGTGCGCAGGAGGAGCGCGAGAAGCACGAGTGCAGCCACGAACATCGACTCCACGATCTATCTCTCCGTTGCGTGAAAGTCAATGCTGCCGCGAAAGAAAGGGATCACTTACCGGTGTGAGGCGGGTCGATCGAGTGAGGTGAGGAAGGCGTGTGTGGGAAATGTGGCGGCTGTTGACGTTGAGGAAAGGAGCCAAGTCGGAGGAAGCAGCAGAAATCGTTCAATCACCAGAAAGTGCGGGCCGCAGCCGGCGCATTGTTGCCTGGTGCCTTACGGCGTTCGGGGGTTTACACGGATGACGCTCGAGTCAGGAAATACAGGCTCACCGCGGATGCCTACTCGCCGTGCTGGGGTCCAGCATCTCCGCCGATAAAGCGCGCTCTTGCTGAAGCGTGCTAGTCTTGGTACGACAGCATGTGGTCATCGCAGCATCGGCGAGAGTCTACGAGAAGGTGTCCTCAGGCTCTCAGCATCCACGCACCGTAGCAGCCGATCTCACCAGAGCCGTGACATGCCAAGCAATTCCCGTTGGCCAATGACCGCAGGTGTGCGTTCATGAAAGAGCATAGGTCACCATCAAGGCGTCAACTGTACAGATATCGATCACGAGACAGCTACCGTTTGTAGCATTGTTGATGTGATGTGATGGAGGAGATTGCTGGGGAAAAGTCATCTATGTTGTTGTTCTTTATCTAGCTAGCACCTTCCCTGTTCTCTCACCGCCCGTCGGCAGGAGCGATGAATGAGGCAATGGCAACCAAAAGGGAAGGTGCGACCCTTATTGGGCGTATCGCGACGGTCAGCTGGTTCGAGCAGTGCCGCATGGTGATGGTGAAAGAGAGAAGGCCTCCAGTACCGAGCACGGCGCTCAGTGGCTGATGGCCTACACCAGTTTAATTAGCCCTGACGGACCCCGCAGGGCCCGCCCAAACCAAACGGTCGAGGGGGGGAGGTGGAAGGAGAAGCAGCCACGCAAGAGTCTCAGCCGACACCGCAGCCCAGCAAAGACCCGCCATCAGACGCTCACACCAACGGCTGCCAAATCATCACACAGGCTACCAGCGAGAGGCTACCGGCGACATCACACAAGCTGCAAACTGCCTGCCGCGAGCAGCCGATGCCACACTTGTGCGGGCGATGAGCCTCGCGATTTGCCTGTGCGATTGGATTGGCCGAAGTCGCTTTGGCGGGCGAAGCCTCACTTGGTGAGCGATGCTGGCGGGTCTGCTGGCGGTAAGTGTCGGAGGCACCCGTCGTCGAGTCCAACTGCAGTTCATTCTGGCGGCACAGTGGTCGGTGCGCGCGCACAGTGCCCGGCATTTTGACTCTTTCGTGGTGCTGGGGCTGGGTGTGCAGCGAACATGGCGAGCTGACACGGCAGAAGTGCGAGGCAGCTGCGCCACGGTCGACACTATCATGCCATGCGTGACTCGACATGCCGCTGAAGGGTAGTGTACTTACCTGAGCATGTTGGTAGGTTCGGGGGTGGAGGTGAGGGAAGAAAAGTTGGTTGGTGTTGGTGTAAGAGAACAGAAGTTTCGGAGGCCGCGAAGCTCCTTTTAAGCTTGCAGACCGACGCCTGAGGCCACCACCTGCACCTTCCGCAGCTGGAGTTCACGCTGCTGCCTAGCGGCTCGCTCCGTATCACTTGCTCCGCGCTACCTCACAAAACATTGGCTCGTTTACTTCGAACATCCTCCAACACACACTCGCGCTACACAAGCCCGCGAAGTTCACGCAGACAGCATGGCCAGTACCAGCAAGTCCCCCGGCAGGTTGCAGAAGCGCCCGCGCCACCGCAGCCTCCGTCCGCGCACCGAGCAGCCCCAGCTCGATGCCAACGACGGCGGAATGCCGCCAGAGTACCCTCAGGGCGAGGACGACGGCATCGACAGTGCCGCAGCCGCTGGGCGTAAGGGCGGTGCTGGGAGCCCCGCCGCCGGCGGTATCGACTACTACCGCCAGCTCGCCAAGGATCTGAAGAAGAAGCTGCGCCAGCACAAGAACTGGTTCGAATCTGCTAGGGAGGCGAGGAACAATGCGTTCCGGGAGATGAAGCCGCTGCAGGATGAGAATCACAGGCTGGAGGAGAAAGTGAAGGAGCTTGAGGCGGACAAGATTGCTCTCCTGGCCGAAAAGAACAAGGCGCTGCAACAAGTAGCACCGCTCGAGGAGGAGGTGAAGGCTCTCCGCAAGCAAGGAGCCGCCAAGCCACAGCAGCAGATGAGGCGATTGGAGGAGAAGGTGAAGGATCTTGAGGCGGCCAACGTGACGATGCGCAAGACGAATGCACAACTGTCGCAGCAGAACACTAAGATGAAGACGAACATGCAGTTGGAGATGCGCGAGTATGCAGAGTTGCGGAGTGAAGGGCTGGCGTGGGCGGGTCACCTGCGGCTGGCGCTTGAGACGAGCAGGTTGTTCGGTGAGGGGGAGTTCGCGGATGGTGATCTTTCTTGAGATGGAGGCAGTGGCTGCGAAGGACAGAGCTCGCTGGATGTGGAAAGAGCGAAGGTCCTGCAGGATATGAGCCAGGGTCGATTGGCTGGTCGCTGTTACGATTGGAGCGCGAGATATTACCTCACGTGAGATAATGGATAGTCGGCAGCTATACGGGGTACAAAGAGGATTGAACAAATAGTCCGGCAAGCTCACGTTATTTTACTTGCAACGATGTTGCGAACGAATGCAGAAGGCACGCTGGAGTGAAGTGCGGTCACACGGCCTCCACATGAGATGCATCGGCTCGGCTATCGTGCAGGAAGCTATGACTTGCAGCGGTTCGCGACCGGGATGCCGGAACAGAGCCTCAACACTACCACAGGTTTGCGGTGAAGCTTTCTGCGATGGAATAATCACTCGTGTGGCAATCATATCTGTACGATAATACTCCATAGATACCACAAGCGCGTACAAACAGTTCTCCCGCGGATGGCTTTGGGCAGTGTTGGATGACCGTTGAGTTTGCGGGCGGGATATCCACGGGATGATGCTTGCGCACACCCCTGTCACTCAATGTTTACCTGGAAACAGACGAAGAGGCAGCCTGCTCGCGCCTCTCTGCAACGCCTTTCCGACAACACATTGCGAGTGAAGGAGGAAGAGAGACGGTCACGAAGCGTGTGAAACAGCTGTACGATACCGGCGACGGCGTGAACATCCCTATCGGCGCCGACACTGCACGAGCGAAGCTCCGCGGCATAGCAACCACCTCCGACGGGACGAGAGGCGCTCGAGCATGCGATAGCAGGGCCACGAGAAGCGTCAGATATGGTTCGCGACACTCGACCGACACACTTGTATCATATCCGACGACCATCGCACACGCTCAGAGCGCAGCGGACGGCATAGTAGAGCCCGCATTGGCGCAGGTCAGTACAAGCTTTCATGGTGGTGGAGCCCATATGGATCTCTGAACTCAATGCCCAAGTCATCGTTTTGCGCGACGGGCATTACTGCTATGATGTTGTTCATCATGCCATGTTCGACGTTACGACGCAGCGAGCGCAACATGCCGTCTGCTCCGTTTCTGACCTGCTTGACAGCTTCTCCGACGTGCATGAGCCAATGCCCTCGCCGAATGCCGCCAACAAGTCCGCGGCGAAGAAGAGCCCGGAGAAGAAGGGAATTGAGCTGGGACAGCAATTGGCGAGGAAGCGGTCGCAGGACTTTGCGACGAAGATACAAGGATGGAATCAAGGTGGAGCTGGGGTGGTGCAGCAACAGGACGAGGTAGTCGTTGTTGAGGAGAAGAACAGCGGAGGTAGGAAAAGTGGTGGAGAAGATGTCGTGGAGGGGACGGTTGCGCCTACACAAGCCGGCGGAGACGGGAGTGGCGATACTGCGCTCGAGGAAGAAGAAGAAGATGGCGCGCATACGGCAATGCCAAGCTCGGGCGCGAGCGGGAGTCCCAACGTGGCAGTCTCGGCCAGGACGTCAAGAGAGGTGGACCTGGAGCGCAAGGCGTGGGTAAGACGGAAAAGCAAGCCGCAGGTGGAAATCGCGTTGGAGGTGAAGAATGCCGTCGCTCCGAAGAAGCGGGTCGTTAGTGACGGCCACTGGCGCAGAGACCGGACATTGAAACCCGAGACAGCATCTCCCGAGAAAGAGAAAGAGAAAGAGAAAGACACAACTCCGAAACCCGTGACGATCCGGCGGAGTGTGGTAAGTGTCGGCCTGAAGGTGCCGCCTTCAGTGCAGGACTTTGTTGAGGAAGAGCCGTCGCCTATACGCGTCAGGCCATTGAGACGGCCACATTCAAGGTCACGGTCGCGAGAACGCGGAGCTACACCGGACTACGAGGATAGCGGCGTCAAAGTGTACATCAAGCGAACGAGACGTTCCAAGACATCTAGCGACTTGAAGGACCCGAGCACATCGCAAAGCAGCCTCACGGCAGGCTCGTCATTCGACAGGGCGGCGTCTTCGACCGACCTCACTACACCCGCTCATTCACCTACCAAGGATACACCACCAAGACCATCGACCGCGCCGAAGGAGAGAGCAGCTAGAGCTGCTGTCGATGCGGAGAACGAGCTGCGGCGGGTCAGTAGACGCAAGTCGAGGCCTACCGTACCAGAACCTGAGGCGAAGCCAAAAGCGCCGAGCACGCCAATCGCAGCTGCCGCGCCAGCAGTCTACGGTAATCGAATTGAGGGATGGCTTGCTGGCACGCAGGATCCGTTCGTTGACCGATCTGATGCGGCACTGACCCCGGAGCCGCTCGATGTAGCAAGCAAGAAATCAAAGAGGCCTGATGACTCGTCCCACGACCGAGATCCGGATGACCACCGTAGAAGCAGCGGGAGGCGGCGGCGGCGCTCTCGCCCAAGTCTAGAAGCCATGGATACCAGCCGGTCTTCGAACGTCGACGATACCTCGCCTTCTGCTACCCCTACGCTCAGGCGAAGTGTCGCCAGGCGTGCCACGCAATCACCAGTTAAGGGCCGGCCAGCAGGAGATGGCGCTGATGCCGACACTGTCACAACAGTCTCCGATGCAGACTTGCGGCGGAAGGTCTCACGAAGAGGCCCTGAGCGTGGCTTTCCAAGTACCGGGCATCGGCTGTCAACTATCGCGTCCGCGGAGACCCTGCAGGCAAGACGCCCGCGAGCACCGTCGGACGCGTCAGAGCATCCTACCGTGATACTGGAAGAGAGTGTGCTTTCGCGCGCTAGCGATGGTGATGAGCCGCGTCGACATGGAGGTAGCCTGAAGCGCAGAAGCACGAAGCACTCCGACCTGATCTCCGTCCTATCTCAGCCGCGAAGAGAGAACTCGCGCGTGAAGTCAAGACGTAGTGTCCGCTCCAAGGCGCCATTGCCCGACAATGCCACCATTGGCGACATCATGAGCGAGCTCACGACCGAGGAGCTGAAGTACCATCGCGAACTCCGCACGCTCGTGGACGGTGTCATTCCCGTGCTATTGACATACGTCCTCCAGAAGACCGACGCAACGGGCGCTAAGAGGCTCTTCAGCGGCACTTCTCCGGATGGACAAGCAGTGACTCGCCCGATTGTAGAAATGGGTGTCGCGCTCGAGAAGCTGAAGGCTACGCACAAGCGCATACCGATGCATGACCCGGACGAACTGGTCAAGTGGGCCGAGAATGCTGCGAACAAGTACGCGGAGTACCTCAAGGCCTGGAGACTCGGCTTCCAGGACGTCATGGTCAATCTGGCGCCTGCAGAAGAAGGTGAAGGCCGGCCTCGAGAGGTCTCCGGTGCATTTACGAGCCCCGACGGAGAGAAGGTGGAGGTGCAGTACTTGCTCAAGCGCCCACTCGTGCGCCTCAAGTACCTTACGAAGACGTTCAAGAGTCTCAACCAGCTGAGGCCGTCCGAAGGCGCTGGGAACATGGCGGCCAAGTACCATGACCTGGTGCAAGAAGCCCGCAATCGCTCCAACGATGAGCAGGCGCGCCTCGAAGACGAGACCGCTGCCAGCATTGACCCGAGCAGAGCACGGGATCCTCGCAGCCTGGCGCCGCTCGCGGGTGTGTACGTTGATCCGACGAGAAGCGTGCGCGCTCGAGACTACTTCGACCTGGAGCTATTTCACTCGACTGGCCAACAGCTCACGTGCAAGGTTGAGCTTATCATACGAGACGATGCGCCGGATCGGGGCACATCTAGCGACATCCTGTTCTGCGAGGTCTCGCTGGCTGGCCGATGGCTTCTGTTCCCACCCATACCGGCCGGATATCTGTCTGCGCGCCCGGGAGACAAGGAAGGCGAGGTCGTTGTGATGGTCCGAGGCATGCTTCCTGGTGGCGAGTGGCGCGAGCTCATGTCACTGCAAACGGACGATGATGGCGCCGTGTCGGACTGGCTCGACATGCTGAGTTCAAACCCGGCACCTCCACGGTTGACGAGGCAATCTAGCTTCAATACATTGAGGGACTCGTACAAGATGGGCCGTGGTCTCGGAGCCAAAGCTCGAGCACTGTCGAGCGAAGTCGATGTACCCATCGGAGAGCGAGCGGACGACACCGCGCAGAAGTGGGACGGTAGCGAAGTCAACAGCACTGTGGGCGAGATCCCACCATCTACATCCTTGCGCCGCGCGAAAGCCAAGCGATATCGTAGCACGCCCTCATCGCCCATCACGGACATCACGGAAGACCCCTATGAGCAGGCTTACGCCCGCTCCAACCAAATCGCTGAACAAGAGCGATACGATGACGACTCTAAGGAGGCCACTCGGTCGAGGTACCACCAGCGGCCCAAATCATCCTACATGCCAGCTGCCAAGTCCGACTGGACGTCGGTCTCTGGTGCGTCGACGCCCAGCAAAGAGTACAGCGTCTGGCTGCCTTCGACAGATCACGGGTCCGACTCCTCAAGCGCTGAGGAGCATGACGGTGAGATTGAGGCGAAACGACCGAGCATGCACAGGAGGACATCGTCGGTGCCATTGTCGGATATGCCGACTATCCACAAGCTCAGGAAGGCTCAACCAACGAATCCTCGGCGCACGTCTGGTGGTCGGAGAGAAGAAATACCACCACAGCTTGAGCCTACTTCAGCACCAGCGAAGCTGCAGAAGAGGCGCCAGACTCCGCCAGAGAAAGACCCAGCGAAGCGCACCCAGCAAGCAACTAGACCAACGTCACTGGGTCTGCGCTCCAGCATCCTGCCCTCTTTCACGCCTGCGTTCCTGAAGAGGCACCGTCGGTCTTCCTCTCCGCTCAAACATGAGTACGAGCCATCAACAGCGTCCGAGTCGCTGGGTGAGAGCGATCTATCCGACATCGATGATATGGAGTCTGTCACCTCCGAGTCCTCTGCTGGCGAAGACATCGTGTCCACGCTCGGCGAGCTGAAAGACTTCCGCAACCTGGGCTCACTGAGACCACCGCCACCGGCACCCAAGTCGGCAAATTCTGCCGGCAGCGGGTCGCTCAGGCCTTCGGAGTCCGCTTCGCAACGCACATACGGAAGCGTGCCATCGGCGGCGGATGTTGCGACCAAGACTGTAGCTTCCATCTTCTCGTGGTCGGACCGCGGGTCGTGGGATAGCTTGCACCCTCAAGAATGCAGCATCTTCGTCACGCCGGGATTGATCGAAGCCTTCGATATCGCGCAAGCTAGCGCAGCGCTACGCACACCAGGTGATGGCGACGCCGTAGTAAGCCCCTCGCAACGCGGTATCAAGCCTTTGGTCGCACTCGAACTCACCCCACTGGTGCCCTTGCGACGAGGCACAGCGGTCGATATCTCCATCCGCTCGCCGCCGATACCCAGCTCCCTCATCCGCACTGGCAACAACGTGATGTTCCGGTCACGCAGCCCCGAGGATTGCGAAAAGCTCTACCATCTCATTAACCGCGCCCGCATAGACAACCCGACGTACATTGCCCTGCAGAACGCCCGCGGCCCGGCGCCCACTAGCAACTGGGCGGAGGTGATGGAGAAACGGAACGCGGCGCGCACGAGCAGTACCTCATGGCTAGGCCTCAAATCCCGCAAGAGCAGCACCTATCGCTCCACAGGCTCCCGACCGGTCTCAGTAGCTGCGACGGAGTCCTCCATCGGCACGATGAACACGGCTTTCTCCGCTTTACGGCGATTCAGCGGCGGCAGCAACAACAAGAGTATCTTTAACATCGCCAAGAGCACCCTGACGTCCCGCGAAGGCACGCGCAGCAGCTACAGCGACTCTCTCTCCTCCGGCGCCGCGACGCCCATCCCCATTGATCCGAAACTGGGCACGCCGCTCGGCATCACGAACGCCAAGATCCGCCTTTACATCCGCGAGACCGCGTCCAAATGGCGGGACATGGGTTCCGCCCGCTTGTCCGTCCTACTTCCTCCCCGTCAGGATTCAGCGGGTATAGCGGCGAACCCCAGAATCACGGGGATGGAGAAGCGGATTCTGATTTGCGGAAAGAGTAAAGGGGAGACGCTGCTGGATGCTACGCTGGGGGAGAGCTGTTTCGAGCGGGTGGCGCGCACGGGGATCGCGATGAGTGTGTGGGAGGAGGCGACGGGGCCGAATGGGGAGGCGGTGGTGGGGCCCTCGGGGGGTGTGAGTAATGCGCGGTCGAAGGTTTACATGGTGCAGATGAAGTCGGTGAGTGAACATTGATCCTTTCGGTCTTTTTGAGCGGTTGCTGATATGGATTGCTCATAGGAACGCGATGCTGCGTATACTTTTGGCTTGGTGGGCAAGCTGCGATACTAGTAATTGACTTGTACAGTGCGGACCTACTGTTGATGTTCTGTAGAAGATCTGGGATGGGTGGGTGGGAACTGATATTAGCGAGAGGCGTCTGGGGGTTTGATGACTGGCCGGCTCATGTTGATACATGTATGTAGGGAGGGAAGGGCTTATACTAATGCAACCTGTTCGATACTACTTTATCCATCTCCCATCATCATCGCTCGCAAAGCAGTGGGTTGAAGGGCTAATACCCGACGGGGTGCGTTGTGATTATGCTTTTCAAGGAAGTATTCCGTCTGCTGGGTCTCGGTAGTTGCTGCCGAAGCTCTGCTCTGTATACATGTGCTGTTCCTGAACAGCTTCTCCGCAGACATCACGCGCTTTGGAGGAGCTGCGACAACGAGCGAATTGAGTCGCACAGTTCTTTCATTAGGCAGTGCGATGTAGGATAGAAATGTATTGCTGTCCGAAAAGGCAATAAGGTACCTTCTCTTTCCCAGTGTTCAATGCTCCGAACCCAAAGCCTCATTCAACTTATTATGGCTCGAACCAACGGGCACTCACAACCCCTCAAGATCGGCTACATAGGTCTAGGCAACGCCGGCTATCCCCTCGCTTCAACACTCTCACAAGCAGGATACCATCTAGTAGTCCGAGACGCAGACCCAGCGCGCGCAGAGCGCTTCGCTCACGAATACGACAATGCGCAGGCAGCACCCACCGGAGGAAGTGGAGATGCCTTCAACCAGGTTGAAATCCTCGTCACCATGCTACCCAATGGCGAGATCGTCCGGGACGTCCTGCTAGGTTCCGACGACGGACTCGCGAAGCACTTGAAGGATGGGGCGATCATCATCGATACGTCCTCATCGTCCCCGTTCCACACCCGCGAGACAGCCCGTCTGCTCTCGGAGGTCAATGAGTCCCTCACGCTGATCGATAGTCCCATCACGCAAGCCTACCAGCACGCCCTAGCCAAGGGCGATGCCACACTCATGGTCGGCTGCTCCAACGCGGAGGCGTTGGAGAAAGCCATGCCCGTGTTGAAGACGATGGGCCAGTACGTCTTCCACGTGGGCGAGCTGGGCGCCGGCCATGCCATGAAGACGCTCAACAATTACACTTCGGCGGCCAGTATACTGGGATTGTGCGATGCTCTGATTGCGGGCCAGCATTTTGGGTTGGAGCCGGAGAAGATGCTTGATGTGATGAATGTTGGGACGGGAGTTAACTTCAGTACTAAGGAGAGCTTTCGGACGGATGTGCGGGTGATGTGTGCCACTGACTTTCAACCGCTCTTCTGACAATGCATCGCAGGGACTCACCCGCCGGTTTCAGTCCGGGTATCAGTTATCGTTGCTTCTGAAGGATATGAAGATCGCCAAGTCCGTCATCGAATCCACGGGCGTGCAGTCGGATCTGCCGAGTTTGATCGTCGAGAAATTGGCAGATGCAGACAAGGTGGCCGGGCCGGGAGCGGATCATACGCAGGTGATTGAGGGGTGGGAGAAAGCGAGTGGTGTGCGATTGAAGCAGAGCAAGCAGCCCGAGTCGTAGATGGAAAGGGAAGTCATAGACGCTACAAGCGCGACAACTGCCTGCGTGTCGCATAACATGCCGCCTTCTACCGCCGAACGCCGCCGAATGCCATGCCGCGGGTATCAAGCTCATGTCGCCGTGAAAGCCCTAGAATTGATCTGTATCTCCGTCAGCAAAATTTCACCAGCATCGTTCACTTCAAGACTGTATTCTCACCAAGAGTCATGCTCATGGAAACATCAGTATTCTCCACCATCTTTTGGAACTCCTCGAAGCTGATCTTCCCGTCATGATCCAAATCCGCCTCCATAATCGTCTTGTCCACAATCTGCTGCAGCTGCTGGTCTTTCAAGTTGCTCCCCACCATCATCTTCAGCACGATGAACAGCTCGCCATTGCTGATGTAGCCGTCGCGGTCAATATCGTAGACCTTGAAGGCGAAGCGCAATTTCTCCTCCTTGTTGCCCTTTGAGCTGAAGGCGGAGAGGCCGGAGACGAACTCTTGGAAGTCGACATCGCCGCCGCCGTCTTCGTCGAAGATAGCGATCATGCGGGTCGCGAGGGGGTTGCTGGAGACTTGGGGAAGGGAGAGGAATTCGTCGCGCTCGATGGTGCCAGAATGGTCCTGGTGGGCAGGTCGTTTAGTATGGCGTCCAACAGCGCGTTTCCCCTGAACTTCAACCGACCTTGTCGAGTTTCATGAACCGTTTCCGTAACCGATCGACTTCATCGCGGTCGACTAGATGCGCCCTCTTCGTCAGCACGAGCTGTTTCGAAACGAGCTCGAGACCTCCTCAGGGTCACGTGTGGTCGGCGGCGTACAATTGCTGCTCTGCACAATATTCTCGATCATAGCGGAGCTGGCGTTGCCCATCTCGACGTCCTCGCTCTGGTGTTGTCGGTGGTGATATGCCATGTTTCATACCCCGTCGGCTGAGGAAGGAGCATCGACGGCGGAGCGCTTTGTGGGGCTGCGCGAAACGCGGTACGGGCCTGGAGATCTGTTAAGGTTGTACCACGTGCATATGTGCGACACGAGTCTTGTGTACTTGTACCCGTGCATACAACTATAACCTTCCAAGCAGCACACAGTCCGATTGCGAGACACCGAGAAGCTGTACAAACCCACCGACTCTACGAACATGCCAGGCCTCCAAGACGCCGCCATCCAGGCTGCCGAAACCATCCAGACAGCGCACATCAACAAACACCCCTCCGCGCAGGACATTGCACCCTCGACAGCCGCGGACCGCAAGCAGCGCGTCCAGATCGACGAGGACATCGACCTCGACGATGTCTCCGATGTGGGGGAAGACGAGATACCGGTCTCCCTATTACGACCCACGCCTCGAAGACCGGCAATGCCTCCTTTACCCGACCTAAGGTTTGAGCAGAGCTATCTCGCGAGCATCAAGGATGCGAAGGGGTGGCAGGGTGTTGCGTTCATCACGTTGAGGGATCAGGTAGCTACATCGGACCATGGGTGATCGAACCATATACTGACCTGGCTACAGCTCATGATGCCTCTGGTGCAAGGCATGGCGTGGACCCTCATCGTCTCCGGCTGGAAGCATTGGAACGCGAGTACCAAATTTACCGGCAGGACAGTCGGCGCGAGAATCAGGAGGTGGTGGTGGGGAGTCAACAATTGGAGTATACCGGATGGCGCGCTAAAGGATGAGAAAGTGGCGAGCGAGGTTGGGGACTACGTGACTACACGGCTCTCTACTGCTGGGTCGGGCGACGCGTAGGAGATGCTGTTTGGCGTATAGAAGAGGCGAAGGAGTTCTAGGTGTGCGCGATCACGCCATGCCGTGCCATGCCGAATGGGTGCAGAAATACTTCTGGGGGGACTTGGACAACGCTCGCATGCCACGCCAACCCTCGAGTCGAATGCAACGCAGGCTGTGTACCGCCGCAGAATTCGGAACCAGGCGCTCGAAAGCCTGTTGCGCTCTCACCATCGCTGGACGCTGCGTCTGCGTCTGCGGCTGACGCTGAAGCTCAAATGCCGCACGCGAGGGTCACGAACAAGACCTCGGCCATCAGGCTGGTACGCAAGAGCTGCATGTACTTGGTCCAGGGGCGACGCTTTGGCATTATAGTGCACGAGCGGTCACAGATCACGTGAACCGGAAAGGGCGTGCTTGCTCTGTGCATGCGCTGTCACAGACTCCACGCCTCTCAAAAGCGCCTACCTTATCTGCAAGTGTTGCACGACAGCCACCACATGGCCTGCGACGGCCTTCGTGAGCGGCCAGACAACCCTTTTCACCTCCACACGATCTTACAAGCAGCTTCAGAGCCGAGAAATGGTGGGGCAGTGGGGCAGGAACTACCAAGGTAACACCTCGGTCTTACGGCGCGGAAAAGAACGCATGCCAGGGCGGCAAGCACGTATTAGCCGCAGGGGTTGACGAGCCAAGACTGCGCTTGTCGTCACTGGCGCCTTCTCAACGCGGCGCTTCCCTGGGGGCAGCCTTTGACGGGTCCCCAGCGACCCAAAGGAAGGGCTTGACGACTCCCGTCTGTACCCCGACCCACAAAAGCATAATTACCCTCTTCATTACTATTACTTTCACTTCTCGATCACCTTCACTGTTGATCAGTAGTGCGCGCGTGTCACAGACACGACCCACTGCCATTCTTCACTGTGTTAGTAGAAGATACAGCCTAGATCTTAGACCTTCGCTCCTCCGCGACGAGCAAACATCATTTGACCGTCAGCCAAGACAACGACCACAACAATGTCGAACAAACCCGTCTTCGTCGCTACCCACCCCCGGGCATGCTCGACCGCCTTCGAGCGTGTAAGTATCGTCGGTGAACTGCAACCGAGAGCCCAGCGAAGTGCGACCCTCCCGCCACGAGCGTCAAGGCTAACGTCACTCACCCAGGTCTTCATGACCCGCCGCAAAAGCTTGCAAACCATCCACGAGCCCTTCGGCGACGCCTTCTACTACGGCCCCGAGCGCATGGGCAGTCGCTTCGAGGGCGACGAAGAGGCGCGCGCCAAGTCCGGCTTCTCGGACTCGACCTTCAAGACCATCCTCGACCGCATCGACCGCGAGGCTGCTGAGGTGTGATTTTTATCCCTCCCAGCATGCATGTCGAGGACTTGAACCCTTGCACTGTCTCCTTTGCTCGACCCTACCATCATCTTTCTGTTCTCTCCGCGTTCCGCGTATTGCTTTTTCCTGCCCCAAGGCTCAACGCGCTATCCACACCCATGCTTCTTCTTGAGCACTCTTCAACCCGCTCTTGACACCGCCACATCCGCGCGCCCCGCAAACTACCCAGCTCTTGCAAGCTATTTTGCACGTGGAAGCTTCCCCGGGCACGGCGAGGCGTATACTTACCCATCATCAGGGCAAGCGTGTCTTCATCAAGGATATCACCTACTACCTCGTCCCTCCGGAGCATCAGGATGCGCGCGTCGCCCCGTCTCTCCAGCGCGTCAAGCGCGGTGTGGGAACCGAGGAGGAGCTGAACGAGGCAGGCGGGCTTGGGTTGTGTCTCCAGCGCACCCTCTCCACCCGCGACTCCGGCGTGGCCATGAACGGCAACGGCAACGGCAATGTCAACGGCCACGCCTCTTCGCCCGACCACAGCCCGCCGAAGAGCCCGCCCTTCCCCTACGACACCCCGGCCGAGCCTAGCAATCCGACCGTCGTGCCGCGCGAGATCCTGGAGCGCTTCCACTTCACCTTCCTGATCCGCCACCCCAAGTTCGCCGTGCCGAGCTATTACCGCTGCTGCATCCCGCCCCTGGTGGAGCGCACGGGCTTCAACCCCTTCATGCCGAGCGAGGCCGGCTACGACGAGCTGCGCGCGCTCTTCGACTACTGCAAGGAGACTGGCCTTGTTGGGCCGAGAGTCTGCGGGCGAGAGGAGGCGAATAATGTCCCGTATGGCAAGGACAGCGGGATCGAGATCTGCGTTATTGACGCCGACGATTTGCTGGATGATCCCGAGGGGATTCTGCGCAAGTACTGCGGGAGTATCGGTCTGGAGTTCCGCGAGGAGATGCTGAAGTGGGATAATGAGGAGGACCATGTGTATGCCAAGGAGGCGTTCGAAAAGTGGAATGGCTTCCACGATGATGCGATTTATTCGAAGGATCTGAAGCCTAGGGCTCATGTAAGTCTACCAATTTGAAGCACTGTGTATTGTAAGTCGAGGAGCTGATGGTATCATTGTAGAAGAAGCAGCCGAAGACGGACGAGGAGATGTATGCGGAGTGGGTGGAGAAGTACGGGGAGGTGGCTGCGAAGACGATCAAGCAGACGGTCGACGATAACATCGGGACCTATGAGTACCTGAAGCAGTACGCCATCAAGCTCTGAGTGGGCCGGGAGGCTGTCAATGCTTTGGGGGGGGGGACGGGTGAGTCTCTGGTGCAAGTGGGATGGGTCTCTTAGGTAGCAACGAATGAACAGCACGTACCTGTTCCTTTATTCACGCCATACTCTGTGAGATGCTTGTAGCACGCCTTTGCGCGCCGCGAGCACGCCATGAGCCCTCCCATCTACTCCTCACCTTTCGCCCCTCAGGCACTCAAAGTCTTGCTTCTCTTGGCAGTGGCGCATGCTGTATCAAACTGTGGCTGTGCAGGATCTTCAATAATTTGATGAAGATGCAAGACCACTTCGTAGGTGTCCATCCATCATCCTCGCGGCGCATAGGTATTGGTAGCACGTAGGACGCCGTGTTAACACGCCTTCTACGTTCGCATTGGCTTCAGCAATTCGTTCTCTCGAACGCATCACGAGACAAACGACGGTACGCATCGCCGGACGACCACCATTACGAAGCCACGACCTTCTTCACCAGCGGTCATATGCTAGTGCACCCAACCGCATCGTCTCGGCAGTCCAGAGCCTCCTTTCTGGGCACCCCACGAAGAAGCAACCTACAGAGACACCGACGGTACAGCCCGTAACTGCAGAGTGGGACACGAAGATCAGCAATTACGTGCCAAGGGAGTCGCCGAAGGACCGCTGGCGCAAGAGACATATACTCGGGACGAGGACAAACGATGAGGGTGCGGATGAGTCAAAGACCAATCTGCACAGTGGTGTCGCTTCTGGCCCGGAGACAATCTTCCACGAGAGCCGTATAGCCAAGTTATCACCCCCCGGACAAGACGTCTTCAAGAAGCAGCGGAAACTGCACCACGTCAAATACGAAAGCATGCGTTCTTGGGTCCAGGTGCTCACCACGCCCACGGCGGACACGCCAGGTACCACGCTCCTGCTCCACTTCGACAACAAGCGGTACCTGGTCGGGAGCTTGGCAGAGGGTACCCAGCGGGCATGCGTGCAGATGGGCGCGCGTTTGCTCAAAGTCAGCGAGTGCTTCATCACCGGCCGGACGGAATGGCGCAATACCGGCGGCTTGATCGGGATGATCCTGACGCTTGCCGATGCGGCGAGCTCGAGCGCGGCGGCTGGCGCTGAGGAGGCGAAGAAGCGAGCGTTGGCCAAGGGTAAGAGGCTGGGGTGTTTGGAAAATGTGGAGAGGATGCAGCAGTTTGAGGAGGAGGCGAAAAGGGACGCGAGCAACAAGCTCAGCTTGTTCTCCGCGCCGAATCTGAATTACACGCTTGCGACTGCGAGGCGGTTTGTGTTTCGGAAGGGGATGCCGGTCGATGTGCACGAGATTGAGGAGGGGAGGGAGAGAGTGGAGGGCGAGGAGAAGTGGGCGCCGTATTGGGCGGATGAGAACGTGAAAGTTTGGGCAATGTCCATCCTGCCAAGGTCTGAAGCATCGAGTACAGCCTCCGCGCCCCCAGCGAGCTTACTCACGGGCACCGTCAGCCCACGGAAACGCAGCATAGACGAGGTCTACGAGCGCAGCGAACCAAACGCCAATGGCAACACGATGGTGACCGCTTCGGGCCTTACGCCTGCGGAGCGCGATCAGCTCACTGTGAAAGCCGTGGTGGGCGAGATGTTTGACTCTTCCTGGCGCCTAGACACCTTGCACGAAACGCCCCTCAGCCAAGTCAAACTACCCGCCACAATGTTCGTTCGAGATTCTTCCACGAACAAGCTCGAGAGATATTCTGGTCCTTTACCAGGCCAGCCGCTGAAGCCGGGGCAATCGCCACTGGACCCGAGCATGACCGTTCTTGTTCGCAAGCCATGGCCGGGAGCGCTCGTCGAGAGCTTGCCACCCACGAAGCCGAGGAAAGAGGCCGTGAGCTACATCATCCGCAACCACGTCCAGCGCGGCAAGTTCCATCCCGAGCGTGCCGTGCAGTTGAAGGTAGAGAAGGGCTTCAAGTGGAATCAGCTCTCTTCCGGCAACAGCGTCCAGAATCAAGACGGCGACACGATAACCCCAGACATGGTGCTCGGCGAAAGCAAAGAGGGCGGAGGGTTGGCCGTGGTGGACCTGCCAGATCTTGACTACCTTGGACCATTACTTGCACGACCGGAATGGCGGGAGCCGAAGGTCATGGCTGGTGTCGGCGCGGTGGTCTGGATCTGCGGTCCCGGTGTTTCCGATGACACTAGATTGCGTGACTTCATGAGCGAGTACGAGCACCTGGAGCATATCGTGAGCAGCCCCGAATACTGCCCGAACAACATCGCGCTTGACTCGGCTGCCGCAGCGACTGTTCGGTTGAGGCAGGTCGATCCCGCGCGGTATACCGTGCCAATACATCAGAATGAAACTCCGGCGAGTATGCCTCCGCTGCCGAAGAATGCGCGAGCGGCTCAACGTGGACAGATGATACAGCTCGAGCCGAAGATTGAGGTGCAAGATAAGCAGGGTGTACCGGGCCTGGACATCGCAGCGACAGAGTCCGAAACATCGCAGGAGATTCTTCAGCTTGCTGGCGAAGCGCAAGAGAGCATCCAAGCAGCTGAAACGCAACACTGGACTTCCAGCCTCCCCGAAGATGCGAGTCAGGCCGAGATCGTGACGCTGGGCACTGGCTCTGCGTTACCGAGCAAGTACCGCAATGTCTCCGCTACGTTGCTCCGTGTACCGGGATGGGGAAGTATGCTCTTCGATGCCGGCGAAAACACGCTTGGGCAACTGAAGCGGGTCCTCCCAGCAGACGAGCTGAAGGAGGTGCTACGGGAGCTGCGCATCATCTGGATTAGCCACATGCACGCCGACCACCATCTCGGTACTGTCGGCGTCATCAGAGCTTGGTATGAAGAAGTCCACGGCGCTCGACCTCTGCCCGCCGGTGCCGAACCGAAAACGAGCTTCGACACTACGAACAGCCTTGCGGTGGTGTCCGAACCAGCGATGATGTCGTGGCTAGCCGAGTACAGCAATGTAGAGGACTACGGCTACTCGCGCATAGCACCCCTCAACCTCTCTGTCGCCACCGCAGCCAGAGGCACAAAGAGCAGACTCGGCTGGTTCGTCCCCCCGTCCGTCCTCGCCGCCCAGGGAAGCGCGCAAGGCAGGATGGAGACATTGGCTGCCAATGCCGCGCCGCCTTCTGTACTGAACTTGCAAGACATCCAATGCGTAGCCGTCCAGCATTGCCACGGCGCGCGCGCGGTGAGCATTACCTTTCCATTCGGCTTCAAAGCGAGTTACTCCGGGGACTGCCGTCCGAGTCAAGCTTTCTCGCAGATCGGGAAGGGGAGTACGGTGTGCATACACGAAGCGACGTTTGATGATGAGCTGCGGGGCGACGCGCAGGCCAAGAACCACAGCACGACCTCTGAGGCTCTGGGCGTCGCGCAGGCGATGGGCGCGAAGGCTTGCGTGCTCACGCACTTCAGTCAGCGGTACCAGAAGTTGCCTGTGCTGGATCATGGGGCTGGTGGCGTGGAGGCTGGGAACGGTATTGCTGTGCCTGGCGACACGGGAGCTGCGGAGACCGCGACCGTGGAGGAGTCAGCGGATCTAGAGGATATGCCCGAGGGCCCACTGGAAGATGCCGCCGCGTCGCTGCCTGACCAAGTGTCTGCTGGTGAAGGCCAGCAGGTTAGTATACCGTCGTCAAAGCATGCAAACGGCACGTTAGCGCGGTCGAGCTCGGGACCGGAAGCTGTCAAGTTCAGAATCGCCTCAGACATGAAGGTCTGCGTCGCGTTCGACTACATGCGCGTGAGAGTCGGCGAGATCCCGCAATTGGAGAAGTTCACGCCGGCCCTGCTGAAGTTGTTCGAGGAAGAGGAGAAGCCCGAGGTCATGAACGTCGAGCCTGCAAATGGCAAGAAGGCAGGCAAGAACAAGAAGCAGAAGGGACAGCGCGGTAACAATTGATGCGTCTGCATGGTTGCCCAAAGCTCCGACGTCCTCGCGGCTACTTGGCTGCTGTGCTTATACCCATACTATGCTCAATAGATGTACACAAACTCGTCGTTCTGCGTATCGGTTAGCAAGATATTCCGCTACCACTCAACCCACCCCAGCATTCTTACCTGTCTGTCGGTCAGATCCTCAAATGCATGGTCTCCCAGCCTACCACGGCGTCCCGGCACGGCCGCTCCATCCCCTTCAGCCACACCCACATCTTCGTCAACCTGCTCGTCAGCATCGTGGTACGTATCCTCCATACTATGATCAATCAGCTTCGCCGCCTTGCCGTTCTTCACGCGCTTGCGTTCCTGTAGTCTATTCAAGAAGACCAGGTTCGCGGCCTGCAGAACCGTGCAGGCTGCCAGAGCGACGAAGATGCCCAGGACGCCGCGCAGACCGGGGTGGTACGTGGGCGCATCGGCGGAGTTGAAGAGTAAAGGGCCGACGATGTTTCCGGCAGAGGAAGCAGCGTTGTACGCAGACATCATCACAGACTTCTTCGTCGTGCCGGCCGTGTTCCCTACGATCCAGGCCACGATAAGAGGGTTCCCGCCGAAGAGGAAGGCGAGCAGGTAGTATCCCGCCAGTAACGCGCCTTCGTGAGCTTTGGTGTGCGTGATGGTGTAGAGCATGGCTAGTCCCGCGATAACGGGGAGCACGATGCAGAAGAGGACGGCGGATTTGAGGCGGAAGCGCTGCGCCATCCAGGAGGACCAGAGGATGATGAGGAACTGGAGGGCGCCGAACGGGATGTTGAGGAGGGAGGCGGTGTATTTGTCGAAGCCTAGGCCGCCGATGATTAAGGGGCCGAATGTGCTGGGGAGGAGTCAGCTAGTGTCTGTGGCTACGCAAAGTTAAATCCCCTGGGGTTGCTTTACTTCGTCACCGATGCACCGACGTTCAGAAGCATGGACAAGCCGATCCAGAGGTAGGTTTTGGGTTCGAGGACGAGCTCGAGGATATGGCGCATCTTGAACTCGTGGCTGCCTGTCCCGGTCTGGTTCGCACGCAATCGTTCGACGGCCTTTGGCTTGTCCTCTGGGGAAAGGAAGCGCGCGGAAGGGATGTCGTTGTCGAGCTTCCAGTATATGACTGGCGCGGAGACGATGGTCACGAGGCCGACGAAGAGGAAGATGCTACGCTTGTCAGCGGACGTTCGTTTCATCGGGGAAGGTATCTCACATCTGCCACGACTCCAGAACCGAAGACGGAATATGGCCAAGGCCGTACGACAGCGCCGAGGCAACCATGGTCGCTATGCCATTAGTCCCGTACCAAGCCGCCACTCGGAGAGGCTGCTCGCTGCGTCGATACCACTGGGACGTAATGATGCTGAACAGCGGCAGACAGCCGCCCTCAAACAGACCGAGGAAGAAGCGTGCCGCGAGAAGGTCGCCGAAGCTGTGGCAGGCGGCCATGGCCGATTGAGCGATACCCCATCCCAGGCAGAGACATGGCATCAAGATGCGGTGCGGGACTTTGACGATGAGATAGGCAGAGAAGGGCTGCCAGGCTAGCTGGGCAATGGGGGCGATGCTGCCCACAAGGGAATACTGGTTGCCGGTCAAGTGGGTGGCTTTGAGGAGGCCGAACGTCGCTCCATATCCGAGGACTGTCTTGTCCAGGATCTACAGAAATTAGCAAGCGCTGTCTGGAGGTGAACGGGCTGGTTCCTTACCTGGAGGAAGTAGACCCAGATCAAGATCACGAGAATAACTCTGTCGGTCTTGCGGCGGATACGTTTGTTCTGTGGGCCACGACTCATTAGCCTTTCGTTCTCGCTGCCCGGCGCATCGAGGGACCACGTACGTCTTCCTCGGTCAAGCTCACGCGCTCATTGCCAATCAGAGCCAAGGCCGTGTCGCCATGCTTCTCCACGCCGGACCGCTCGAGTATGTCGACGACACCTTTCTCGGACGCCATGGCGAAAGGCGTGTCGTGTGCTGGGCTGATACGGTGGAACGAAAGGACCACACGCCATCGTCGCGGAGGTCATGAGAGGCGCCTGCGTTATGCCGACTGCGGGGATGACAGGGCTTGCATGAAGGACGGGATGGTCAATGCAGGCGATTTGCTTGTACCTATGTACCTCACCTCCTCCTTACCTCCCCATCACGAAGTTGTATGCGGTGGATGGGACAGCATACAGTGGAAGCGCCGCCAGCTCCATACCTCAACGACGCCAATGTTGACGCCGACCAACATCATATTTCTACCCCAGCTTCCCCACGCCCGGCTTCACGCTTGACTTTACCGGCAACTGACGGCTACTACGCGTGCCGATATGCCGTCCCACTTCTTCGCTATGCACGGTAGTGAATCGGTCGGCCCGGCATATATTGCCCAAGCAATCGAGTGGGCAACTCTCTCCGTGTATCAAAATGGTCGCCCTCGCGACAATGACCAGGTCTCTTGAAGTCTAACAAGAACGGCGGTGGAATGGTATCACAACAAAAGCTGTCGGCGCCGCTTCAAAGAACCCGCCACGATGTAGAACTTCCCTCCCCACCGCCCCAACCATGTCCACCCCAACAATAACGCACATAGTCCTCTTCGCCTACCGCCCCCACATCCCCTGGACCGACCTCGAACACCATTTCGCCGCCTTCACAGCCCTGCGCACCCAATGCCTGCACCCCTCCACCCGCCAACCCTACATCCTCAGCCTGCGAATGGGCAAGAACCGCAGCTGGGAACCCTTCAGCAAAGGCCTGACGCACGGCTTCGTGCTCGAGTTCGCGAGCCAAGCGGATCTCGACTATTACCTCACGACGGATCCGGTGCACTTGGCTTTCTCGCGCGAGGCCGGGCCGCTGATTGAGGATAGTGTGGTGGTGGACATTCAGGATGGCGTGTTGTTTGGACCGGTGGCGGAGAAGCCGAGGGCGGGGAGGGAGTATCGCGGGTCCTGCCATTGCGGTGCGCTGGAGTGGATGGCGAGACTGGAGAGTCCGGAGCACGTGCTGTGTCATTGTCGGACGTGTCAACTGCTGGGAGGAGCGCCTTATAGTTGCAATCAGATCATTCCGAGAGAGGATCTCGTGATGACGAGGGGCGAGCCGGCATGTTATATTTATATCGGAGCCAGTGGTACGTTCAATCCTGTCGCAGTCTCGATGAGTGGGAGTGCTGATGGTTCCGCAGGCAAGAAAGTCCGCTGTTATTTTTGCCCCACATGCACTTCGCATGTCTACCACCACCAAGACGCGATGCCGGGGAAAGTCATCGTCCGCACACTGCTCCTCAAAGGCGGCAAGACATGCCCGCGACCGGCGAGATCTTCTCGGAAGGACGGCTAGGCTGGGTGAAAGAGCTGCAGCAGTCCCTGGTGAACGGCGTGCCCTAGCCAGAACGTACCAGATCATGGCGATCTCCTCTGCCTCTCCACTCCCATCCGCCTCTCCATCGGCGTCAAACCCGTCCGTGTTCTCATCAACTGCTCCACACTCGTCACCCCCTCCTGCATCAACAACCCGGTCGCAACCACAAACTGCCAGAAATCCACCTGCCCGAAATTCCGACTCCCCGTCAGCATCTCCTCCGTCGCGGCGCCCTTATCCTCTCGCAACCACGCGCGCGCCTCATCCACGATCCTCAGCAGCACGCCCCACTCGCCCCTCTCAGCCAAGGCGCGCGCCACGGCCTCCAAAGCGCGCCAACTCGGCCGGCGACCCTCATTGCGCATGCGCTGCAGGAGGTGCTGGACCTGCTGCGTGGAGTTCAGGAGGCCATGGTGCCGGGAGTAGCCTTCCAGCATGCGGTCGTAAAAGACACTATCGAGCGGCGCGCCACGTCCACTGTTCACGGCCTGGATCTGCTGCCACAGAGCCTCGATGGCCTGGAAGTTGGGCGTGGGCTGCTGCTGGAAGTAATAGGCCATGAAAATGGTGTAGAGGTGCGGAGTCGGCTGCAGGCTCGCTCGCGAGCTCATGTGCGCGAGGACGGCGTTGGCGGCGTCGGTGTTGTTGTAGAGTTTGAGCAAGCGGTCGATGGCGAGAGTGTAGCCCTTGATGTCCACGCCGCCTCCACTCCCTGCGCCGGCTGCTTCGATCAAAGTGAGGACTCTGTCCTTTTGCTCCTCAGGCGCAAGACCATCCAATGTCCTGCCCTCAAACACCTGCGTCAGCAGCACCGTCCACGTGTCCCCGGTCGTCTCGATGCCCTTTTCTCTCATCCTCTGCAGGATCGCCATTGCTTGGTCCGCTTCGCCGTGGTGGAAACTCACGTTCAGGAGAGTGTTGTACGTCGTTTTGTCGGGCTCGAGGCCAAACGCGCGGCCCCAGGTCAGGACCTTGGTAATGTGGCGGTCGGCGCGTAGGGCAAGAGCAGTAATCGCGGCATTCATCGCGGCGATTGTAGGGCGAGGGGTACCTTCGATGTCGCCTCCATATAGTGCCGCTGCTTGCGAAATAGATAGTGCTGGGACCTCCGCCGGCTGCCCTTGCGACCGGCCTTTCCGACCTTTCGGCCCACCACCACGAGCAGTCTCGGCAGCATGCTTCTCCCTTGCAGCATTGACCCACTCGCCTCCAAAGTCACTCAACGCCCTCAACCCATCATCCACCCTCCCGCCCTTGATTAGCCCGAAAATCCTCGTCGTCCACGCATTGACATCTGGCGGCACACCCGCCGCTCGCATCTTGCCCCAGAATGCCTCCATACCCTGCCCATCCCGGACCTGCTGCGCACCCTTCATCATCACCGTATACGTCTTAACCGTCGGCTGCCTTCCGAGCTTCTCAAGGTGCTGGCCGAAATAGTTCCAGACTTCGATCGCGCTAGTTGGGTTGCGTAGGGAGAGGAGGGTAAGCATGAGATGTTCGAAGAGCTGATCGCGGAGAGGAGGGTTACTTGGGTCTGCGGCGAACGTGAGGATTTCGCGTTTCAGATGCTCGGCGAGGGCGAGGTCCTGTTTCTGGACGGCTTGGCCGAGACGGTTCATGCGGAGGTTGGTAAAGCGGTCGGCGATCGCGTCGCGGTCGTGAGTGTCAGGCACTGTGGCAGGCGCAGCAGGCGTACCCGTGGGGTCATCTCCGGGTGTATCGATCACTGCTGTAGATCGTGGGCTTGTACCCAACGCAGCAGCGTCTTCAGGTGTTGGTGCTACCTCGCTTAACACTTTCGCCGGCCCTGCGGTTCTCAGCACCCCACTGTCATCCTGCTGCACCGCTGCTGCATCACCAACCATCTCGACAAGCTCGACATAACTTGCAGGTACAAAACCTTCTGCTTCTGGGGCATCTTCTTTATTCCCGACTCGGACCTTGATCCAACCGTCGCCACTGTCCTCTTCGAGAAGTACGATGCTTTTGCCCTCGGAAACAGTAAGCTCCCCTTCACCGGCAGACTCATAGCGAAACAACACCTTCCCTCGCTGCTGGGGCCGTGATTGCTCTGTTTGGGTCCTAGTCGGTGTTTCCAAAGTGCGCCGCCTCTCTTGCGCGGTTTGTGGCGTCCCATGCAATCCCGGACCCTGCGATATCTTGGCAGGACCCGAAGCGGGCACGGTCGCATCACGCTCTGACGGTTCTTGCTTGATAGCAACACCGTGCCGGCCTTCGCCGGCCGGCTGTGCTTCCCTCTCTCGCGGACCTTCAACACGCTCTGCTTGCGTTTGAGCCTTTTGTGCTTGACGGCGAGGCGTATACACCAACCCAAACCTCTCCACCACAAGCTCCAACACCCGCCTGACCGGGCTTCTCTCGCCAGTTGGGCCGTGCAACTCACGCTCAATCATGAGCGGCAGCTCATCTGCGCTTGGCAGTGTACGCAATAAAACCTCCAGGAGTTCGATGAAAGGAGACTGATACTTCTGTTGTAATGTAGTAGGTGCTTGGCGCAGCACATCGATCATAATGAGCGCAGAGCTGTCGTAATCGGACACGCCCTCGTTTTTGACGCCTAGGGCGTTATCATTCGCCCTTTCGGGAAGCAACATTGCGAGGCCATGCCTGAACTGCAAGGCTGGGGCGCCACGCTGTTGTTGCGCGAGCATCTGAGTGAATGCGGGGAGGGACGGGAGGAAAGTCCAGTCGAGCTTTGCTGGCCGGCGGGAGATGGCGGATGGTGGTATGTCCGGCCTCCAGCGCTGCAGACGGGCGGCAAGGGCCAAATTCCACACCGCCGTCATCTCGTCCAGTATGGCCGGAGCTTGCGAGTCTAAAGATCCTTCAGCTCTCAAGTAGAGTAGCATCCTGGCCATACGCCACAACACGATTGAATAGAGATGTGTGTACTTGAGACCAAAATGAGGCATGAAGGCCAGCACGTCGGAAGACCTTGGTCCAAACCTGGCTTGCGAGTGCCCCCCTTTAAGCGTGTCAATCGCCTCATAGACAACATCGATGTACGCTTTGACGAAGTTCCTGTGCTTGTGCAACCGTTCCGCTCCCTTCTCCCGCATCATATCCTGCATCAGCGGCCACTCTCCCGCCGGTGTCACCCCAAGAGATCGCAGCCGCGAAAGCTCCTGTAACTTGGCCTGCAGAGACTCCGGAAGGTCGATTCGCGGATCAAAGTCCACACGCTTGATAGGCCAGCTGGCGGGGTTCTGACTGTCGATGTCGTTTGCCCTGGGGCCAGAGAGCTGGGAGAGGACCTGC
Source organism: Friedmanniomyces simplex (assembly GCA_005059865.1). NCBI lineage: Eukaryota > Fungi > Ascomycota > Dothideomycetes > Mycosphaerellales > Teratosphaeriaceae > Friedmanniomyces > Friedmanniomyces simplex. The sequence continues at coordinate 25,650 of NAJQ01000359.1, forward strand.
TCGGGCTGGAGCGGTTGGCCGGAGTAGCGACCGCGCGGTACGTCATGACCACGGTATTGGCGGGTCGTCGCGGCCCCATCGTGCTCTGAGCGTCGTGTCGGCGGTGGTGTCTGGTATGACGGCGGGGAAAATCGAGGCACAATGGAGTCGCGGTATTGCTGTGCGGTGGACGTGGTGGAGGAGAAGCCCCGCCGGGCTTGTCGGAGGGCGAAGAGTTGCTGTCGAACTCGCTGGTGCAGCTGGCAAGACGAACAGAGGTGGACGTGCCGTAACATTGCTGCTGCCCTCACTCAACACACACATGTGAATTCAATCGTTGTAGACGAATGTACATGTATCGTACATACACCTACATACATGTAAGCGATGCTTCTCCATCTGACCCAAAGGAGAAGCCGCGCTCCGCAATCAGATCGGAGATCGGCGTTTGGCCTCGTGGCACGTTTCATATCTGGTGGAGGCGAAGAACATGACATGGAAGCTTTGTTGAAGCCGGACCACAGCGAGGTTCAATGACTCTTTGGCGAACACTCCCATCGCCACGATGATAAGCCAGTAGTACCGCCTCTTGCAGGCACCCTCACCCACCACCCATCCATCCACCCACCCACCATGACAACCCTCCCTGCCCGTCCGCCCTACACCGACGCCGAGCTCAAGGCCTTCTACCCCCCCACCCTCGAACTTCAACAAGTCCAGATCCTCCTCCGCCACGGCGAGCGCACGCCCATCTCCTCCCGCTTCAAGAACACCGGCCTCGCCACCTACTGGCCCTACTGCGAAGCCGCGAACCGCTTCAAAGATGTCGTGCTCACCGGCGACAGGAGATGGGATACGCTGCACTGGAAACGCCGGCTAGAGACCTTCGACGCGAACAACGGTCCCATCCCCGCCCGGAGCAGCAAAGGCGGCATAGACAACATCTGCGAGCCGGGTGAACTCACCGATCTGGGCCGCCAAACCACTCTCGCCTTGGGCCAGCGCATCCGAAGACTCTACGTCGACCAATTGCATTTTCTTCCCCCTCACCTGACCCCTCAAACCCAAAGCGCCGTCTACCTGCGCAGCACACCCATCCAGCGTGCCCTGGAAAGCACTCAGCAAGCCTTCACCGGCCTCTACCCGCCTTCCGCCCGCTCAGCCGATCTCCCGCCCCAACCCATCGTCAAGAGAGCTATGTGGGAAGAGACGCTGTTCCCAAACGAAGGAGGCTGTCCCCGTTTCGCCGAGCTCGCACGCGCCTTCGCCGATCGAACAGCGCAGCTCTACAACGATAGCCCGGAGATGCGGATGCTGAACCAGCGGATCGGGAAGTACATGCCCAAAGATAGTCCGGTGGTAAAGTTAGACAGTCATCCGAGGTTGAGCGGGATCATGGACTCGATCAGTGCTACGCGTGCGCATGGGGAGGGGAATGACACGAGATTGCCTTCTGAGTTCTATGAGAAGGAGGTGATCGCGGGTGTGGATCGTATATGCACGGAGGAGTGGTTTGGCGGGTATCAGGAGAGTAATGAGTATAGGAAGCTAGGCATCGGAGGGTTGGTGGGTGATCTGACGCAGAGGATGGTTGAGCGGGTGCAGCAGGGCGGGCGGAAGGCTGATCAAAAAGATGAGACTTTTGCACTCAGTCTGTCTGGGTGCCACGATACGACCATCGCCGCGACGCTCACGGCATTAGGTGGTTTCGACGTCCGAAAAGACCACTGGCCAAATTTCACAAGCAATGTCGCCTTCGAGCTTTTCCGGCGGAAATCTGACGCGAATCAGCCAGCACTAGCACCAGCATCCGCACCCTCAACCAAGCCATCCTGGTGGTCTTCCCTCTTCCCCTTCCTCCCCAGCACAGCCTCCTCCTCAGCGTCCTCCGCCCGTACACCCCTCGCAGACCTCTCGCCCACCGACCGCTCCAAGCTAAACGACTACTACGTCCGCCTACGCTACAATGACACCCCAGTCTCCCTCCCATACTGCGCGCAACCCGGCAAACACCTCGAAAGCGACGAGACGTTCTGCACGTTAGCCGCTTTTAAGGAGGCAGCGGATAGTTTCACGCCGCGGAATTGGCGGCAGGAGTGCCGGGTCGGACTGGGAGAACCAGCTATGAGGGGCGTGGTTGAGCGGCCGCCGGGAGTGGTGGAGAGGTTGTGAATGTGTTGGGGTGCATGTGTAGAGGGGTGTGCTATAGATGTAGAAGCCCACAAAGGCGACGTATAGATCATAGATCTGCAGACTGCACTGACACAGAGTGTACACCGGGCATCAGTTCAAGGCAGCACGTCGCGAAGCTCTCCTCGCCAGATCTTGGCAGACAAGACCTTGGCAAGAAGACCTCTCTTGTCATACCCACGCTAGCTTGCACGTGCGATTGCGATGCATCGCAGCTCAATTAAGATACGACGAGGTGTATCTGACGAATCGACCCAGCAAATTGGAAGGCGCGCCGGAGGCTCTTGAGCCGGCGCTTGCTGCAACAGCCAGTGTCCCAGACTTGAACCCGTCTTCCTAATAAATCCGATTCTTCACACAGCCGCCTCCCACCCGACATTTCCGCTTTCCCCCCAGTCATTGTGTCGAGGGTGGCACTAATACGGAATGGCAGTCTCTCTGCGTGATTCAGTACGGCTGCTGGACGGCAGAATCTCATATCATGTATTAATACTGTGTTAATTGACGATAAAACGGATGATTGCTTTGCTCTATGTATATATATATATATGTATGCACATCATACAGGGGTGCGCGGGTGCCACACACACGCACCTGAGACGTCCAATCAGGCCATCGAGATCCTGTTTCGCGGGCGTTACTGGGTATTAGTTCTTATAAGGCTGAGAGGTGTCAGATTGGCGATATGCTATATACGATACACTATCACAGGGCAAGTTGGTGCATCCAGTCAAGCGGTGTCTTCTCGTTCCTGCCAACTTGGGATTCTCATCGTTCGAAAACATTCTACCAAAGCGACGGTGCGCTGAGAGCTTGGCTAGGGACTTCCAATGCTGCAGCCCCCTCGAACGCACGTCCGGCAGCGCTCCATCAACAAGTACGAGAGCGGGAAGAAAGATCTGCAAGCCGCCGAGCCTTTGCTCGATGAAGTCGAGTTCTCGTCTTTACCAGCACGGAAGCCGGCGAGCTACACTACCCTTACCTTGATCTTACTGTGGGCTGCTTCCCTTGCTCTGACTGCTCTGTGCACGTACTTGCTCACCCGAAGAACGGACTCGGAGCCATTCGGGACCTTCGGTAGGGGATATATTACGGATCTTGGTGAGTTAGCATGTGCTTCGTCCAACCCCAGGCCGTGAACTGAGCAGCAGGCACAGAAAGCGCACGTCCCGCCATCCGGCTGGAGAAGCAGCAGTTCCACGGGAGCCTCGACTTCAACGCCCACCACGGCTTCATCCCCCCCGACTCCCTTAGCATGCAATACGTAGGCGCCACCCCAGCCGTCGACGCCGCCTGGCACGAGCTAGTCGAAGACCGCTACTTCCTCCTGTCGGACGCGGAAGCGCAGAAGGCCTACGGTCCAGGCAACATCTCCCAATACTGGAACGTCCATCACGGGGGCTACATCGCCGG
>NAJQ01000036.1:0-32914 GCA_005059865.1 Friedmanniomyces simplex
TCGTTGTCGTCTCAGCCAGATGCTCTACAAGCACCTGAAAGCCGAGCTGCCTTCGCTGCAAAAAGAGCTCAACGAGAAGCACCGCGAAGTATGCAACGACCTCGAGAAGTTTGGCGAGAAGCGCGCGACCGCTCGGGAGCAACGTCGCTTCCTCATGAACATGAGCCAGGATTACCAGGATGTTGTCAAAGCTGCGGTGAACGGCCAGTACGAGCACGACTTCTTCGGCAACCTCGACCCGAACGCTTCGATCGATCACGATAGCAACATGCGCCGTCTGCGTGCTGTGGTTCAGTACCTCAACTTGCATTTTGCGAGCGCCATGAGGCAGCACGGTCACAAGGTTCTCATTGACGCTGGCGAAGAGGGCAAGCTGTTCCCCAAGAATTACAAGCAAGCGACCGAGCCAGCGCTCGATGATGACTACGCCCAGTTCGCATCCTACCAGGTGACGGAGAAGCGCACCGACGCCATCGAGCGTGCCCGTCGTATCCTCGTGCGATTCCGCGGCTGCGAGCTTCCCGGAACATTCAATCCCCTCCTCATCAGTAGGCTATTCTGGGAGCAGTCCGAGAACTGGAAGCTCATCGGCGATTTCCACATCGAGAAAGTGGCGAGCGTGTGCGCAAACTTCGTCGAGGCCGCCATGAATTACACCGTCGCCCCGGACGTGGCCGACCGTCTCCAAAGCATGAAAGTCGACCCAGGACTCATCTCGCGTTCGAAGCGTGCGAAAGCCGAACTCATGAGCATCGTCACCGACAATAAGCATCACCCCATCACGTACGACCCCGCCTATACTGCCATGGTGGAGAAGATGCGCCAGAAGAAACACGAGTCGAAGCTGCAGCACCTCGTTCAGCAAGCTGAGGTTGACGTGAAGAACGCCGACAATGACAAGACGGATCGCTACCTCAAAATCGACGTTATGAGGGGTGGCATGGGCGAGTTGTTGCAACCTGACATGGACAAGACGTCGGCGGAAGATGCGCTGGATAGCCAGCAGGCGTACTACAAGGTAGGGTTCCCAACGTATTTGAGTCATGGGACTCGCTGACAGCCAAGCAGGAAGAAGTCAAATACTTCATCGGCGCCGTCACAAGGCAGGTCATTGAGCGCTACCTCCTGCGCGATCTGGCCGCGGACACCATCTCGCCCATGGTGATCGGCGACATGACGGACGATCGCCTTTGTTGCCGCGGAGCCGGAGGAGACGACACGTCTGCGCGGGAACCTCGAGACGCGGAAGGCGACGCTGGAGAATGGGCAGGAGACGTCCAAGTCGGCGCTTGGGCTGTTCAAGTGAGCTGACCTTCAGGCCATTTACAATTGCGACAGCTCGGCCATGCATCAGAAATATTCCTGTGCAGGCGCGAACGGCACTTGCCACACCAGGAAGAGCGCTGCAGGATATGGGAAAGAGCATGTGTCTGCTACTAGGACCGCGCAGGTATTGAGGTTTCCCGGAGTAACGAGAGATATTGGCGGACTGGGGCGCAACGCAGCTTGTACGCTCACTCGAGAACGCAAATATTGATGAGCATTGGAAGAAGGGAGACAAGATGTAAAACGTTCGCTGCGATCCAAGGGCTGTGTACGCACAGACCAGCTAGAAGATAGCCTTCGACGCAACGCTCAACAACCAAGCAGCATCCTGCCACCCACCTTCTCCTTGCTCGCCGTCACCTGGTGGCGCCGGGGGTACAGTGACCACCCTCTCATTCCGCTTTTTCTTCATCTCAGCAGCGCGCCTCACATCCCTATCGTCCTCGGTTGCGTTGCCGCGATTCTCCTCATCTGTAGCCATTTCCTCCCTCTCAGCAACGCTGAAGAGATTGAAGTGCATCAACCGGTCCACAATCCCACCAAGACCATATGAGTGCCGGTCCGACAGCCTTGCTACTTCGCCTTCCTCCTCCCTACCTTCGCCGTCATCGGCCTCGGCATTGACGAAGTCCGGCTCGATGGGTACTGCAAGCGGATTCTCAGTAAAGTAGCTCGTCATATCCAGACTACCAGGTGCCGCCAACGGAGTCCGTGACCCGGTGAAACTGCCCCGCCGACTCGTGCGTCTACTGGCCGAGCGGCTACCGTACCTACTCCCCCACATTGGACTCTTCACACGGGTAGCAATAGGACTCAACGCGCCGCTTGCTCCACCCAACCGTGACTGGCTGGCGCTCAGCGCGGCCATCTCCTCGTAGCCTTCATCAACCACATCATCGTCCGACTCCAGGTGCGTAAGCGTCGTCGACGAGTTCCGCGAAGCAAGCCACGACTGGCCCTTGGCTTCCTGCACGATCTCATGCGTCGCCGCTCGCGTCCGCGCGAGCCAGTCCTCATCGTCGGCGTAACGCACCCCGCTTTTCCCTCGCGGCGTGCTCGTGCCCGTCTTGCTACGTCCCTGCAGCTGCTTTTTCTTCTTCAGCGGTACGCTGTCTCCTGACAGACGTGGCTGCTGCGTAAGCAGAGCCGCTTCGCTTTTCGCTTTCGGTATCTGTCCGCTGCCCATTTCCGCTCGCTCAGCAGTACTACTGTGTTGCCTGACTGCGGCGTACTGGTACTGCACATCATCGTCGTACAGTGAGCCTCGTCTACTCAGTCCACCGCCCAGATGGCGCCGGCTTGAGTTCCGGCTCAGTATGCCCGGCGTGCTCGGAGCCGACTTGCCCTGGATGTAAGACGAGTGTTGCTGCGCGAAGGTCACTTTGGGCGACTCGTCGCGGGGCGTCTTGTTGTTGGCATGCTTCTCTTCCGGTGGGTCCGCGAACTTGGTGGAAAGGGGTGCGAGGCGGAGGTTCGCTAGATTGGTGTTGGAGCGTTTGGAGCGGGAGGATGAGCGGGGAGTGCTGCTGCCGCGGGACTAGAGGTGGTCAGTGTTGCTTCAGCTATTGTCTCGGTGACAGGACTTACTGCCATGCTCATGTTTAAGTGGGAGTAGCACAAGAAGATGAGAGTATACGTTGAAGAAGTCGAGCTGGAAAAGAGGTCGATCTCGAGCAGATGCACCCCAGATGATCGACGCTGCGGACCCCACACCTCGGTCTGCATGAGTTTGGCATGTGAAAGTGACTGAGATGGACTGGAGGAGACTGGACGAGGCCCGAGGACTTCAGTATGAGTTGAACTGCTATGACTCTCGTTCCCTTATAACCACGTCCAAACCTTCCTGCCTTACAGCCCAGGAGTTGACAACCTTCCACTCCGCTTCCGGCCTCGCCAGCTTCATCTCGTATCTCAGCAGCAGCGCCGGCACCACCTTCGCAAGCTCAAGCATAGCGATGTTTCTGCCCAGACATGTCCTTTTTCCAGCCCCAAAAGACAGCAGATGGTGATCCATATATTTCACTTTCTCCGCGTCATCGCTCAGCCACCTTTGAGGCTGCCACTCCTCGGCGTCTGAGCCGAAGATGCGCTTGTCGCGGTGCAATACCCAAGGGTTGATGCCGACGACTGTTCCGGGTGGGAGGAAGACGTCCTCAATCTGTAGTCCGGAGGCAGGTACGACGCGCTCCATGGGTAGAGCGAGGGCGGGGTTGAGGCGGAGTGCTTCCTTTATGACTGCGTTTAGATACGGCAGGGCCTGACATTCTGGCCACTTTGGCAATGGTGCCGATAGCTTGCCTCTACGCTGGGCTTCCTCAAGCTCCTTCACCAGCTTGTCGAGCGAGTCCCGGTTCTTGAGGAGGTAGTAGAACACTGCTCGGAGCGTGCTGCCGATGGTGTCCGAGCCGGCGTTGATATTCGCGAACAGGTAGACCAGTATCTGACGATCGGTGACAACGTCCGGTTGCTCCTCGTGCAGGGCAAGGAAGCGAGATAGAAAGTCGGGTTTGCTTGGCAAGGCGCCATGTAACACCTTCTCTCGCAACGCCGGATCCGGTATCTCAAGCTCAGTTTCCGGCTTGCCATCATCATCATTCAATCGTTCTTCAAGACGCCTCTGCCCGAAGCTCACGATAGGTGATGATACCGGCTTGGCGAAAAGCCGTAGATAGATTGGGTTCTTGTACGTCAAGAGATCCAACCACGGCATCTGACCCAACACTGAACACCTATCAAAGTTCGCCGCGACCGACTTCGTGATGCCCTCCACATCCTCCGCCCTCTCCAGGAAGCCTAGTCGTTTCGAGAACGTAAGCTCGCCAATGACGTCGAAAGCGAACCACTGCAGCCACGTCCCCAGATCGCATACCTTTCCCGTGCTTGCGAAGAGCTCGTCCAGCCGCGTGAGGAACACTGCGGTGGTGGAATCGATCAACGGTTCAAATTCGACCAACGTGCTCAGCGCAAAAGCACCCGCCACCGGGCGTCTGAGTAGAGCATGCTGCTGCTCATCTGTCGTAAACACCAGACTCGGACTCCGCTTCCCGTTGATCACGTTTTGCCATACTGCGTAAAAGTCCGACTTGACATAGCCCTTCTGGATGCCGTAGATGGTAGATATCATCTCCGGTTTCGAGATGCTGACGCAGTTGGGTCCGATGCGTAGGAGGTCGCCATACTGTTTGTGTAGCTTGAGGTACGTGTCGTGGGAGTTGCGGCGCCAGACGATCAGGAGGCGCCAGAGGTCGGTGAATTTGGCTAGGAAGGGGCCGGGGACGTCTTTGAGGGAGGCGAATGTCCACGTTATCTGGTAGACGATCATGAGGAACACTAGGGCGCGAAGTAGCAGGCTGGTGAAGTCCGAGGAGATGGAGAGCTCGGCGAAGATGGGGCGAGGGTCGAGGAACATGGTGGTGATTGGGCGATTTCGTGTCAACGTAAGGCAAGGTGAGATGGACTAATGAGAGAAGATGTTTGAGGAGATGTAGCTACCTTGTGATCATCGTTTGGGTTCAGTTCCGCCTTCGAGTACATGTACGTGACAGTAGCGCCGGCCAGTGTCACGGGTACATCGAGTGAAGTGGAGGCGGAAAACAAGGTGTTTTGGCGGGCAGATTCCGCTTCGTGCCTGAGGCCTGCATTGCCAAGGCCTGCCTTCCTTTCACGAGCCGGAGCTCCCTCGAGGGTCACCTCGCTTTGTTTCTCGACCTCTTCGTCATCTCAGACTGTCTCACACACTCGCACCCAGCGACACCGCAGCCACACACACTTGTGAAGGGTACATGACCTCCGCGATGAACACAGTGCTCGCCAACAACCCGCTCGCCGCTCCGCACCTTCTCGCCAACCCGTACAGTTTGTCACACCAGCACTCCCACCTACATCTATCCAGATTGTCGAGCGAGACAGCAAACAAGGCTAACATGTCGACTTCGCCTGCAGACACGCTCCAGACACCCAGCATGTCCGGCCGCAAGCGAAAAGCCTCCGAGGAGCCTGACCAAGATCGCATGTCCACTTCGCCCACCGCATCTCCATCCTTCGGCAACCGCCTCCTACGCCCCTCAAGCACACCACGAAGCACCAAGCGTACAAGAACGGGATTGGCCGTGGGCCGGCCACTGGCCTTACCACGATTGCTAGAGACGCTATCCGCGGACGAGATGAGGCAGTTGTTACAGAACGTGGCCGATCAACACCCAGAGCTGCAGCAGGAAATTGTAGCGAAAGCTCCGCGACCATCAATCGATTCCACCCTTTCGGTCTTCAGCAGATACGAAGACGACTTCCGGGAAGCCTTCCCACTTGGCACCCAACCCACATCCGACTACTCCTACAACCGAGTGCGGCAGCACCTTCTGCAGCTCATGGAAGCTCTCCGCGACTACACGCCGCACTTCCTTCCGCCTCAGGAGCCGCAGGCCATCATGTCCCTCAACTACCTCGACGCCGTCACGAACACCCTTCATAGACTGCCAGACTGGGACAGCTACCAGCATCAGCGACACAAAAATGAGGCGTATGACGAGATCGCGAAGGCGTGGGCGCTGGTGATACGCGAGGCTTCGAAGCGGGCCGGAGGGTTTCACTTGCAGTTTGGAGGATGGGATCAGAAGCTGGTGGAGCACAACCACAAGAGTGGCGGCAGGCTGGAGGAAGCGGTGAATGAGCTACGGTCGGCCGTAGGGTTTATGCAAGCTGGGTCGAGCAGTGCATCGCCGGGCGTGTCGGATGAGAGGGCGAATATCCGGCAACAACTGTTTTCGGGCAGCTATGGGCAGCAGTTGGGAGTTGGACATGGAGGGTGGTAAGGCGCATGAGAGGCGTATAGACCCACGATCTGCGAGAGTGCTACCATGGAGATTCGCATAGTGTTGGTGGCGTGCTTGTACAACGGGACGCGTAATTCAGCGATAGAACATGGGGTGACCGCACTTTAGGAGCGACGCAGGCATAAGCGGAACGGAACGGACAATTGAATGCTCTCTACAACGTTTGCTCATACATGATGCTCAAATGCTAAGAATGAGTGGGTAGCACCTTCCTCCATCACGATATCCTCACGTCGCGGCCCGTCAGTCCACGCGCCGCACATCTAGGCATCCGCAACCTCACCTCACTTTGACTCAACTTCTCCTCGAATTCTTCACTCTTTTGATCTCGACGCTGTACGAAGGCGCTCATTTTACGATACCCGCTGGTTCCTCTGGGATACACTCCAGCGCAATGGCCATCCACCCTTGTCTCCCCGGCATGGTCGTGAACGTCAACGTCGATCATCAAAACCTGCCCGAGCACGATGACGATGAGGCAACTGATGGAACCTACCCAACCGCCTGCGTAAAGTACATTGAAGCCATTACAGGCGCCAGGTTCCACATCGCTTTCCGCTTCGATGCGGAGATCTTCCCATACGTTGACAGCAACGTCTCCGTCGAGGTGACTTTGGACTGTGGCGCTGGGAGTGAGACCTACTGTGAGCCCAGGCACATTCGGCAGCCATCCTGCAAGCTCATCGAGTGGGCTGTTCGCGGTACAAAGAATGGTCTTGTGAAGCAAGCTATGGTCTTCTCGGAGCTGACGATCAGTGCGCATACCTGTTTGCGCCCCTCGTGATCCGGCTGACATTCGTACAGGTGAAGATCTGGCTCCGGACAAGAGCTTGATTGGCAAGCTCGCCGCATTGGGGACCATCCGGGTCGAGGTTTACAAGGCAGATCTCGAGCCCCGGGTCCCGTCTCGTCGGCCAGCCGTACATTCGGTACCTGGACAAGCCAAGAAACGCTCAGGCCGCTGGAGAGGGAAGGACCGTGGCAAGGGCAAGGTTGGTCATCCGGCAAGCATGGTTGATGGCGAGCCGACGCCCCTGATACCCGATGGGCGTGTTTCGGAGAAGGTCCTCAAGGGCACGGCTCTTACTCATCAGGCTACGTATGTCGAGCACAGAGCTTTATTACGTTCCAGAGGTTGACGAGGCGCAGTGTGGGCCCGGCCATACCGTACGTCAACTACAACACCACTCAATCCGTACACACCGGACGCCCATTGGCCATCTTCCTCTTCAAATATCGCTCACGTGGTAAGTCCGCCTACCAGCATGCGTAGTGCGGACGTGGCGCTGACAGAAGTAGCCGCCCTGCAAGCGCTGCACCTCATCCCACGGACCCCGTCTCCCGTACCGCTTGAGGATCGCCCTGTTGAGGAGCTCACGATCGATGATATGCGCGAGCTGATCAGGCGTCAGAGGGTGATTGCCAAAGCCTCCATACATTTACGGGATCCTGAAGCTAACGGCCATTCCATCTCGCAGGTCAAAGGCAGCGCGGCAGCCGAAACGAAAGTGAAGACAGAGGTCAAACGCGAGCGTGAGGCCTTGGTAGACGAGAGCGATGGCAGCGACGTTGAACTCGTTGCGCACCACAACAAAAGAAGTCGTACGATTGGTCGGCGTGGCAGCGGCGAGGCGGTCGTTGATCTCTGCTATGACTGAGTTGCATCGAGAGTGCAGCGGTATGGCGCGGGTAGCCTGTGGCTGTAAGTCGACGGCGCGAGTGTTCGCACGCCTACGCTGACCTGGTAACGGAGAGACACTGGGAGGCGAGGGACGCAATACGCAGCCTATGGTTCTGCACCGGTGTCCGCATCGAATATAACATGTTGCAACACTATACTGTATAAATCTAGCAGTGCTGGACTGCTACAGGACTTCTGTAGCTCGGATTTCAAAGTTTCAAACCCGGCACATCGAGCGTCTTCAGAAAATCCCTCACGCCCTCCCAGAACTTTGTCTCCTCCTCCAGCCCAGGCAAATGGCCACTCCTCTCGTACACCATGAGCCTCGACGTCGATTTCTTCGCAGCAAGCTCTTCGCAGCACTGCACGGGTGTAATACGACCGTACCGACCGACCGCAGTGAACGCCGGCACTTTGATATCCTGCAGCCTACCCCGAACGTCGTACCGCCTGAGGCAATCACCCATCGCCGCATCGCCGGTCTCGCAGAAGGGCATGGTAGCGGCGCTGAGGACCGCATCGACATCCACCTCCGTATGTCCCTTGACTTCAGGTGGTGCGGCGTATAGCGCTGCAATCGAGCCAAAATCTGTATCAAGCTCCAATCTGGTCTCTTAATCTCTCAGAAAACAAACGCAAGAGCTGCTCCGGGTCCGACTTTACGCGGGGATCGGTGAGCGCGGCTTTGGTTGACGGCGACCCAACGGCTCATCTGCGCGGCGCTATCGCTGACAACGATGCCGTACAGATGCTGCTGGTAAGCGAAAGCGTACTCCAGGGTCAGAGAGCCGCCGCGAGAGCCTCCACTCATGACGAATTTCTCGGCTTTGGCCCACTGTCTGCGGCTGATGTCAGGCTTACGGGGTCGTTTGGAGGAGTATTGCGTGAGCAGTGTACCGCAGCTCTCCCATGTCCTCGATTCATCGGGCGTGAGTACAGGGTCGCTGCTTGTGGCTGTCGCCACAAGCGCGCATGGCGGAGACCAGCACCGGGAAGATATCGGTGAATGGGCCGCTCCAGGCTTCGGTTTCTTTGTGCGTTGAGAGACCTGGTGCGCCGTGATTGGCGATCATGATGGGCTTGTCGGGTGCATCGCCTAGGATCTTCGCTTTGGTGATGCATCGGACATGCGGAGGTCGGGGAGCTCTGAAGCCATGACTGGGTGCGTGAGTTAGTGATTGGGCGCAAGCCCCAGACAGAGTCAATTCGTGCGTCAGATCCGTGATGTACCCACCGTGACCAAGTTGGTACAGCGCCCACTCATCGGGTGCCAAGGAGACTCATATGCTTTTTGTCCTTGTATAGAGATTGGCTGCAGTGGCACACTGGGTTATAGATGAGCGGGCGGCAGAGACAACGTCAAGAACCTCCACCCTCCCTACCGCCGGCCCTCCGCTTGTGAAAACAAGCGTGCTAGGTCCCTCGCAGTGCGGCTGTACTGGTCGTCCCGGATATCAATGAAGCTCAAGAATGTTCCGGAGAGTGGTGTGTTTTTGAGCCATCATTGAACGTAACGGGCCGTTTCGGATGCCTCTGTCACACTTGGCCAAGAGCTGAGATGGGCTTTGCCGGGGCGTATACTGACGGCAATGTCATTGGCCATGTTTCGAGAAACGCTCGCTTCTCGGTAGCCTGAGAGAAATACTTGGATCGTCAAGCCAGAGCGGAGATGCAGTACGACGTCCTGCTCTGGTCCAGTTTTGCGGTGCCAGGCTGAAAGAGCCTTGTGAGGGTGAAGTGAGAGAAAATGGATAATCTAATTAGAGAGCAGGGAGGTCGATGAGAGTCTCAACATGATCCGAACCAGATGCGGGTATAACAAGTTCGTTGTGAGAGGCCATCTTGACTCTCCTTTAAGGTGGCAGCGACCTCACGGGTCGACTTCGTTCAAAGGGTTTTGGGCTGGTAAAGAGTCCCTCCGCACTGGTCATGGGTGTTGCTGTGCCACGGCCGATAGCACGAACATGAATCCAGCTAATACAGTGCCGGCCGCCTGTTCTGCTTTAACCAGCTCTGATACTTCGCCCTGGCGACACCCTTAATACCCTTCCGTGAAGCCCTCCTGATCCCCTCCGGCCCGACCACCGTCTTCAATGCCTCCTCCACCATATCCGCCACAAAGTCGCACAGACACTGCTGAAACCTCATACCCGCCGTCGCCTGCTCCAGCGCCTTGGAGAGGAGACAGTGCCGCTTTAGAGCCAGGTAGGTATCTGCCGCCAAGTCTCTAGCAGATGGTCTGGTACCGCTCTGGCGGCGCAGTACGCGGCAGATGGTCTTCACGGCAAAGAAAGACCAGGGGGTGCGCGGCAATATGCTTGTCGCCCGTCTGATCATCGAGCTGCTGTATGTTGTGGCAAAGCTCACGCCTGTGCCTGGTCCGCAATACGTTCACAACGAACGAGGCTCGGACGAGGTAGCGGCCGTTCGGCAGCCCGAGGAGGAAGGTGAGGCTCGTAGGCGTATATCGTCGGTACTCGGCTTCATTCACTCTGAGGGTGCCGTCGAGATACCTGTCGGCTCGAGCGGAGAGCACGGCCTCGAAGGCGGCTTCAGTGTCATGTACACTAGCGTCTGCCGTTCCGGCACCGCGGTAAGGGAGGCCATGGGCCATGGCGACGACATGCTCCCTCTCGACTATATCGAAGCCAGTGGTGGGGTCGGCGGTTTTTTGCGGGCGACTGCGAATGCAATTTTGCGGAGAGCGCTGTTTGTCGTTGTTTACCTATAGGTCTTGCTACTCTTCGTTCGCTCAATTCGCATTCAATTATAAACTTGGTGTGGCAAGATGTCGAAGCTACGTATAGGTCGAGTGAATCACGGCGGGCACTCCCTTTGCTACCAGCGTACATGTCTCATGCTCGGACAGGGGACACCCAGCGATCCACTCCAACCTGTCCTCTACCGGAGAGCCGAGTGTAGGTTCGACTTGCCAATGTTGCCCCGAAAGCCTGAACACCGTTTCGCGGGACGAAACGCTCAACGGATTACAGCTGTCGAGAGAGCCAGCTTAAGCAGGCTTGGCGTTACCAGACACTTGCAGCTCCCATCTAGATTTAAAATTTTCGACTCGTGTGCACCTGCACACTTTCCACTAAAGGTTAATAGAGACACTCGCCGGCGAGCAAGAGCTGATGAGGATCGTTCGTAGGAAGCCAAGATGCCAGGCCTGAGGCTGCGATGCGTTGCAGGACACATTCGTGCAAGACTCCATGGACTACCCGACAATCCGTACCTACGCCGTGCCATCTTTCCCATAGCAGAAGCGGCAGTAAAGTCCCGTGAGTCCCATCAATCAAGCCATCTTCGCACCCCGATCATCATCCGCATACAGCCCCTCGCTCCTCACATACTCCACCACTCCCGGCGTACACAGCTCCCTCACCTCCTCCCAATCGCCTCGCTTCGCAGCCTTCCGGATCCGCGTACTGCTCACGCCCGTCCTCGGATTCGGGCCTACAAGCTCGACCTGCTTCGCCCATTCTCTCTTCCCACCTTCCTTCTCCATCTCACCGCTCTCGAGCCGTCGCACAAAAGCTCGTTGGTCCTCGACCGTGCCGAAATCGCCGTCCGGTCGCAACGTGACACGGAGGCCGTGCCCGGCGTCAAAGTAAGGGTCCAGAGCCGACAGTGGCGGATCGAATTTGGGATAGTACTTCGCCGCGAAGAAGCGGGTGATGGTATCGTAACCCACGAGATGGACGTGCGATGGTTTATTGGGATACCATTCCGCGCCCTCGGTCTCAATAGCGGCAGATTTGTCGGTATAATACGGTAAAGACGTGACGCCGATGTCCACGGGTACTACCGAATGATCTTGGGAGTCCTTGAGGCTTTCCAGGAGGTCTGCGGCGAAGACTGTCATTAGAGTGAGGCGCTGCTCGAAGGCTGCGGCCGAGGGTGCTTTTTCGGCGTTCATAGTGGCGAACAAGAGCAAGAGGCGGTGCGGCTTGGGACGAGCATCGCTGGAAGACTTGTGTAGTGCTGATGCGGCCAAGGTCTGATGGGCTATGGACGGTGGGTTGAAGGAAGAGTCCAGAATGAATAGGGTCTTTGGAGAATCGCCACTTGACGGCGGGCTGGGATCCCTGGGTGTTGCATCTGAGGGTGTTACTGTCTTTAACACGCGGAACGTCGAGCCCGAGGAGCGGAAAGACTCGAGCGCTGATGCTAATCTGGGGACAAGGGAGCGGTATGTGGGTAGCCGGGAGGCCATGATGTCGTTATTCATACTGCGAATTGGCGGCAAGGTCTTTTCTCATCTGCACTCGATCTCTTCAACGATTGACATGACATGTAAGTAAACAATGACGAATTTCGTCAATGTGTTTGCGTGACTTCTTATTGCGGTTTGAACGTGACGTCGCCTAGCTTCCCCAAGGGGAAGCTGCCCGCTTCCTACCCCGGGCCTTCACGCGACCTCACGGCCTCGCGCCCTGAGTGACCTACACACACTCACGTCGCCCTCATCATGGCCGGCGGAATCGTCAAGTATCGCCATCTCAGCCGCGACTCTGCTCATCGACGAGCGCTACTACGAAACCTGGTCACGTCCTTGATCGAGCACGAGAGCATTTCAACGACATGGCACAAGGCGAAGGAGGCGCAACGGATGGCGGAGAAGATGATCACGCTCGGCAAGAAGAACACCGAGGCGAGTAAGCGGCAGGCGCTGGCGTACCTATTCGTGCGTACTGCTTGTATCTTGGGAGGTCGCGCGTACTGACACCACCATCCAGAGACCGCATGAAATGCTCCCGAAACTCTTCGGCCCTCTGCGAGAAAGATACGCCAACCGCCCCGGAGGCTACACGCGCGTACTGCGCGTAGAGCCCGCGAAGGAAGATCAAGCCGCTTCCGCCATTCTCGAGCTTGTGGACGGACCGAAGGACATGCGGTTTGCTCTTACGGCCAAGACGATTGCGACTGTGAGGCAGAATGGGCACAAGATCAATGATATGACGGCGGCGAATATTGCGAAGGTGACAAACTTCCGGAAGGATGCGGACAGGGACTTGGAGGAGATGGTGCAGAAGTTTGAGCGGTTGGCGGCTGAAGGGGATGAGGAGGGCATGGAGATTAAGAAGAAGAGGGTATATCCGGAGAATGAGAGGAGTAGATGATGAGGCTGTATGATGGATTCGCCAGGCATGGCGACGTCGGGCTTCCGGGGCTGGTGTATCGTACCGGAGTGCGCCAAGACTGCGGAATTTGTCCCCTGGCCGCTGGTATTTCGAGCTTACCTATGGCAGTGTTGGCATAGACGCCCAAATGTGCGCCGGGTACCTCCTGCGGCCACCAAATTGCCGTCAGATCAGTGACGCATCGGCGCTTCGAGACGACGATGTATCTACGGCTGGTATATCGCCACGTATAGGCAACAAAACGCCTCTGAAGCACGAGCTCGGCATTAGCTCATCAACGTGGAAAGTGCCATCCATCCACCCTCGCTACCCCACCGCACCGCCGCACCGCCCAAGCATTCGACTAGACACAGTCTACCTCTGCTCGTACTCCGTGGTCTTTCACAGCAGCACGCACATACTACCAAAAAGACTGCCACCCACTTATTCGACAAACCAAAACGCGCATGTATTCTACCCCGCTCATGCCAAAGCGCTCGCAGCGTCGAAAGCTCGGTCCCCCCACCTCTCGCATTCACTCGGCCAGGAGGGTTGGAAAACTTTCCATATCCATATCCAGGACGACACATGACGTTGGCATCATCATGCTCGTCGTAACCCACCGTACCACTGTTCCAAGCTACAAACCGAACTCGTCTTATGGTCTCACCGTTCTTATACCTCACGAATCGGGATTTGACTTTCGCCAGGATCTGCTTGATCGTATGGAAAACGACATCGCATGTGATAATCTGTTTCGTTTCATTAGCCACAACGACTTGCGAGTCGTGAGCTATATCAAAGTTCATTGCTCGCTGGTTGGTTGAGTGTCTTCAAAGGCTCACAAGCTTGCGTTTCTTTCTCAACGCCTTGCGAGGACCGGTAGGTATGGTAGGTATATCTTCCCCTTTCTCCTTGCCTCTCCTGCTCAGTCTCTCTTTCACAGCATCCCAGACACAAGCTTGCGTACCACCACTGCTACTGCTCTGCTGCTGTATTCTACCTCCGAGACTACTGCTCTACTCCATCAGCCAAAGAACGAGTACCGCACGCATCTCCGCGACACCTTGCCGAGCACATCAAGTGCATAGGCATTGTACAAGAGCTCTACGAGCATTTCTCACACCCGAGAACAGCACATTAGTGGTGAGACATCAGACGATTGAGACACCTATAGTAGAAAGCTCACACGATGATTCAGCAGACGACAAGCCAAGACAGCCGACCAGCCGACACACGACAAGATGGCTAGCCTCCCGACCCGCAGCCAATACCTCACCAACGGCTACACCTCCGTCTCTGGCGCCGACCTCGCCAACATCGACCAGACGACGTGCAGCATCTGCACCGGCGAGCTCGAGGAGCCGATCCGGCTGCACGATGAGGCGACCGGTGGCAAGGACCACGTCTACTGCAGGGACTGCGTCCTGACCTGGTTCGAGGAGAAGACCACTTGTCCGATGTGTCGGCAGGTGCTCTTCACAGCTGACGCTCCGACGCTGCCTCAACCGGACGTCGGGCCTGCCTTCGACGTGGACGACTTCCTGGCCGCCATCGAGGCCATCGACGTCGACGACGACGACGAGGACGAAGAGATGCTCGCCGCCGACGCCAACGACGACATGGAGGTCCTCGTCCAGCTCCGCGTCCTGGGCAACCGTCTCCGCCACGAGAACGCCAACGGGCGTGAGTGGTGGCATCTCACCGGCGAGGAGCCCATGCGGACCGTCCTCAGCAACCGCGCCGCAGCCTTCCAGGAGGGGACGCTCGAGATCGCCCACGGTACGTACAGCCAGCGCTACGTCCCAATCAACAGACGTAGGCCGTACCCGCAAGTGCCCTGCGATTTCGAGGTCGCTGCCCTCACTGCCTGCCTGCGAGACGCCTATTTCAGCCGTCTCTTCACCACCATCGGCGTCGTTGACCTCACCAACGACGACGCCGCCCAGAGACGCAGCTGGAACCCGACGGCTGCCTGCCACCCGCTCGCGACGATGGTGCACGACACCCTGCGCACCGCCATCCCGGAGGCCAGGGTCACCGTCGGCTCGCGCATCAGCCCGCCGCGTCTCGAGCAGAGTCTCCGCGGCGCGATCGCGAGCAACGAGTGGCTGGGCCACCTTACCGGGGCGTGGGAGCGTCGCGGGGCGTACGAGACGCCGGCGGGCATGGAGGAATACGTGCAAGACCTGATCGCCGAGGTCTTGGTGAGGTTGTGGAGGGGGGAGGACGCCGTTCCCGGAGCGCCGCGGCGCTCTAGGGCCGCGCAGAGGGCCGCGACGGGTCAGGGGTGTATGGCGAGCGCGAGACGATCGGCGAGGATCTGGGCACCAGGTGGCTTGCCCCGGACCTAGATACCGGACTGCGGATCTTTGCGGCGCTTGGAGGGGATATGATCAGGGTGGATGATGTGTTGCGTTGCTTTTTGTGTTCTGCTTTCTGCGTGCTGCGTTTTGCGTGCTGTTTGATGGGAATCGGGCATGATACTCACTGTTGATGGAACATGGGAGGGCACAGACCGTTATGGATCGTTAGTGAGCGGGTTATAGCATGGAGTTCAAGGCGTTAAGGGTGTTATTGGAGTTATGGGCGTATGGGGCGATTGGTTTGGGATTACTTGAACAGCTTCGCTATCAAAACTGTTCGCCACACCAACTTTTGCATCATCTCCGTGTTATGAAACGTCGTCGAGCTGCCGTACAGGAGCCCAGTGTGATATGACCGCGGACAGTGAATGCGCGAGAAGACTGATTCTCTGCTGTATGTTAAGGTAGGTTGCTGCGGCGGAGTGCGCTCGTGACAACAACTGCCAGCGATAATGTAGTGCCCTGTGTTGCTTTTGAACGTCCCTGCCTGTGCTCTTGGACTGTGGGCGCGTCAGAAGCAGGGCAGGAGCCATGGTGGAAGTCTGGGCACGAGTCAGGAAGGATGCGCCGTCGCCCGCACCCGAAATCCAAACTTCACATCAGCCGCTCCTTCCATCTCGTCTCATCTGCACTCCAGCTGCGCGACGCAACTGTACAAAGACAACACATTAGAACCTCGTCAGCCATACCTTTATAAATTTGTTACGGGGCTCAGCGGTACGCATATGGGGTGCGCGTCGGGACCCGAACCGACTCTTCTGTCTTCGAGGCCAGGGATAGAGCAAAGACGCCACGGCGTCCACTTCGGACGATGAGAAAGAGATGAGGTGGGACAGATGAGCAGGTATACAGGCGCAGGGATCAATATACGGAAGTAATGTACATAGCATACCGAATGAAATAAATCGTCCGCACCCCCGGGGACTGCCAGGCCTCCCACCACCATCGCGTCCCATTCATCGAAGTTGTGCATACAAGCTAGTCGGGATTTGCGAGGAGGAACGACAATGTGGCGTCCACGTCGCCAGCGGATGTCGGAAAAGGCGGCCATGGTATCGAAGAGGCTCAGCGAGCTGTGGGACACGGGTTAAGATCCGCAGGAGAGTAAAATGCTATACTTGAGCAGGAAGAAGATGAGAGAGAACCAAGAGGTGGGAGCGTAAGATTTGGAGACTTTATAGCTAGAAGCGTCGAAAATATGACAGGCAGCGCATGCGGAAAGTCGTCGGGAGTACGAGAGGTTCTTTGCTGGCCGGAAAGGAGCGCCACGAATGTCCGCTTATTACGACTGTTGGAGTGGCAGGAAATACTGGGCCTTGGGTGCGAGCATCATTTTCTGCCGAAGCTTGCAATAGTACTGCAGGAGCGGAGTTCGAAGGAGTTCGGTTTCCAAGCCCGTTCGACGGACGTTGCCTAGGCTGTAAGCACAGCTTCGCGCGGGTATGATGTCCTCCGACTGTTGGTGCAGGTGGAGAGACCAGGCAACGCCTTGAGCCGGTACATGAGGCAGATGAGGTCCAGTAGGTGGATTTGATCTGAAGATGATGCTTTGCACGCTTGTGGTTTCGTTGCTGCTGTATGAGAATGTGGATGCCCGTTTTGCAATGGCGTGCGGCGGATGAGTGAGGGTCTCTTCAGGTGGTGGCGGTGACGATGTGTGGTGGTCTGCTATATCGCGGCGTCGCGACGTGCTGTCCATGGCTCTCTGAGCTGGCCGAGCGAGTCAAGGGAGATTGTGGAGAGGGCTCGCTGTGGCTGTTTCTGTGAGGGTGTAGATGTGCACACAGGTCGGCGTGGGTGTGCGTGCGAAGATGGAAGATCGCGGTTGGTTGCGCTGGAGGAGGAGCTGTGCGACGGAGGTCTCTGAGGTACGATGGTGCTCTACGATGCCGCTGGCGTGCTGCCGACGGCCTGAATGGTGGTTGAGTCGCTGCGAGCGAGAGGAGTTTGGTGGCAGTGGGTTGCTACGCCGCATGCTGAGATGGAATGACCCGTGCTGCTGGTGATGAGGTCGCGTCAAAAGGCGTTGCACAAAAAGAAGAGCTTTGACTGATTACGGAGTCGAACTGAAGACCAAGCCTGGCTCCCTCGAACACTCGCGAAGACGCAGACGACGCGCCCCAGCATTTGACGGCCTTCCACTACACCATCGAACACAGCTCACCGCTGCCTATCAAGCAAAAGTACAGCAGTGCTGGCCTCGAAGGTCAAAAACGAAGCCCCCGCCTTCCCAGCCTGAGACTGAGGTGCTTTTCAGCAACTTTATGGGAGGAAAGTCACGTCTCGGACGTTTCTCTTGTTGTTTGAACGCCGCCTGCCACCACCGAGTCGAGTTTGGGGGAGGAGGGCGTACCTTGAAGTCCCCCAACACCGCCTTGCCACCACTGCCACCGCCGCCGCCGCCGCACACCAACACGTTCACAATATAGGAGAATTTGGACTGACCTCTGTGCCTAAGGATTTGAAACCTGGCTGTAAGGGGAATTCAACCCCTGCCAGTGGGAACCGGCTGTGCGGCTTGTACGCACTGGGTGGTCTCGTAAGAACACCGTTAGAAGCGCTATGTTTTGGAATTGATCATATATCACAGCTCCAGCGCCGAGGCTTAGCCGGTGGGCGGCGAGGCGATGGCGGCGGCGAGGTAGATGGGGGGAACCAGCAAATACTTGGCGGAAGGTCAGTCGATGCATGGGAAGGGCCTCGTATGCTTTTGCAACCATATTAGAGCGCGTAGAGCCTGTTGCAGCATTTGCAGGCTGGTGGTGATGGTCTTGGGCGACGAGCCAGAGGCTGCTCGAGTCCGCGTTGACACGGCTTCGGCATCGCGTGACACGATTGACTTCCACCACAAAGCACATGCGTGCTATGGCAGGCCTCTCCTCGCGCGACATGTTTGACACCGCACACTCATCGCACTCAAGAGGCAGTGGTGGGTGGCTGCTCTTGGGCGAGCCATCAACGCAACGGGCAGCTCACGAAAGCAGCTCTCCGCTTGTCCGCAAATGCTGCGATGCCTCACTCCTTCTACGACGGCAGGAGGCTTCGCTGATCACGCGCAAGAGCGTGAACGCGGTGCCTCTCTACTGCTGCTACGCTGCGCTGATGCGGCAAGCAGGGGGCGCTGATGGAGACCATCTCACTCGAGGATGCGTCGCTCTTCGGCTTCATAACCATCCTTCGCATCAACCCTCCCGCCGGGCCATTCACTATTCACCCTACAAGAGTCGCGGCATAGCGTTCGCCACATGGCACCACAGACAGCAGCTGCGGGCAGTGAAGTCGGTCCTCGATCAGCAACCCCTTGCTTCGGCGCAGAAACACCTCCGACGTGGCGAGCACCGACTGCGAGCACAGAACAGCCGTTGACGCGACCGTGACTGCCCAACGACTACGCAGCAGCGCCAGACTCAGTAGCGAGATCCCCTCGACCGAGTCCTCCTTCAGCGACAAGCCAAGGATCGCCGACGAGCTTGCGCCGCTTCACACGGAGTCCAACAGCCTTTTCCCTCAGCACCTCGCGACCGACAACCATCTATCAAATGCAAGAGCGCTGAAAGACGCGCGAGCAAGAGACGGATGGCATGGAAGCGTGACCTTGGTGGCGAGTAAGAGCGGCAAACTGGCGCGCATACTACAAGCCTACATCGTGCCGCTCAAACAAGACATCGCAGTGCCGCCACGGCGCCCACCCGCTCAGCATCCCCTGCAATGCCATCGCATGCCGCAAGGCTGACACACAATAGCCACCACGCTTCGCTCCGGCAGGATTCGAGAGGAGCACGTACAAAGCTTGGCGCGTACGACAATGTAGAAGACAGTGGCTACTTCCGGGAGACGGCGAACGCCAGCAGCAGACACCGGCGCGTCTGCACGAGCCTGCACTCCACGCAACCCATGTCCTCGAGACTTCGAGCACTCGGCAGATCATCCAAACATTCTGGCTGGTACAGACTCGCCACTCGTGAGAGCAAAAGGGACATTATCGGCCATCAGACCTCCAAGAAGCCTTTGATCTCGGCCTTGATGTGCGCCTGTACGGCAGCCAGGTGTACGTTCCGTGCTGCGGGAATGTACCTTCCGCAGCATGCCAATTTCTCGGCTACGGTCTGCTCCACTTCGCTTCGTATGATCTCGACCCGGACGTATGCTTGTCTAACGGCATGGCGTACATTTCGTTCTGCAGGATTGGACCTACTCCGACGCCATCCATTCGGCCAAGCAGCCGGCTGTCACACACACATCGAAGACCTAGCCGACGCTCGGCCACGGTATGGTCAGGCGGGATGTCTGTCTGCGGCATGCAGGGCTCTTGTGTACACTCGAGATGCTATGACAGGCTATCCAGGTGCGCAGCGATCTGGTGCAGAGAACTCAACGAGCGGGCATGGCATGGAGATCGACGGTCGTCGTTCTGGACGCCGATACGCTTTCCTCCAGGCATGGCACTTCTGTTGCAGTCTAGCCCGACGCTACCATCGACGCTTGCCCTGCATATACTTCTGACAGGAGAGCCATATCGGAGAGCTTGTAAGCCCGAGAACGTTTATGACTTCCTTGTAGTGGCGAAGCGCTAGACCAGATCCACAATGGTAGTCCAGGAATTCTTGGCGTCACCGTCTGGCACCCGCAGGTCTGACCGTCTCTGACCCTCGGTTCTCTGGCGCGAGACGACGCTCCCACAGGACAGCCATGATGGATTATGGGCATGTGATACCATCCATGTTCACCTTGCGTACACCTCCAACCGTTCTCCGGGAGCTCCTGGGTCCGGACACATGCGTATCTGGGTAATACAGCGCCAGAACCGGAAAAGTTGACCCGGACGAGCCAGATGGCAGATTCAGGGATTTTCGGCGTGACACCTGCCTCCAGCAAGCCTGGCCATATGCAGTCTGCCATTGCAGGCCGCCGAAGAGCGTTACCATGGGGCTGGTATGCAGTAAAAAGTCTCGGTTTTCTTTCAGCGCTAAATGCCATGGACGCTGTCTCGCCGCTCTGACCCCGATAATCCTGCTGATACACCAGAATATCGTTGTCCATCCATTTGAGGCAATGGCGGAATATAGCGATCGGGAAAATATGACGAAAAGTATGTTCCATTCGTGGGTCGACCATGATCGCTACTGGCTACGCTTGCATGTTGCTTCTCGTCACCATACCGGTAATGAGACGGACGCTCATGGATCATCGTTGCACGCTCGATGCCGACCCGTCCAGAGCGCGGAGCTCTGCTACCTTGCCGACCATCAGGCACAGACTCTAGAGCCTCCAGAAGCTATCGCCCGAAACCCAGCTCCCATGGCCCCCTCCGTATCAAATCCCGCCTCCTCTACCTCAAAGTCACACGGAGACCATCCTTCTCTTTTGGTTGGCCAGTGGCAGCGGCTTGCTATCCAGCTGGCTGACAATGGGTCACGAAATTGTAGGGCTGCTCTTCCCAACAGAACTCGTCCATGGTGGCCAATCCTGCGATATGGGCCATGCGTGATGGACGGCGCGACGAGCCGGAGAGAGCTGTACGATCGCCTTCGCCTTGCCGAATTGAGATTGTGCTATGGCAACCGGCGGTATGGTCTCAAGGAAACCTCGCGGGAGAGAGAAGACGAGTGTTTTGGGGATGGCATCGGTGGTACTGTCGGATGATCGTTTGGGTTCCCACCTGTGCGCAAGGTCTCTGTCTCCGCCGTCTCCACCCCGTAGTACCGTTCCTGCGCGGCGATCCTCTTCCACTGGTGCTCTGGAGTATGCTGATGCCGTGGAACCAATCGGATGGGAGTCAATGCGGAATTTCTGGAGCGCAGCTACGAACTACGAGCCGGACGATGGACAAAGCACAAACGAGCAGCAAGCACAAGCACATCAACCAGAGCACGTTGACAATTACTACGAGCCTCTCCTGCAATACCGAATCGAGGTCTCCACAGCCAATGTACAGTACTGGCAGCTCATATTGGCTGGACGTATGGGCGTCCAACGGAGGCGGTGCACGGCAGAAAGGCTTTGCTGCCGAGGTCAGCAGCAGCACTTGGTGCGTGAAATTCCGGAATGGAGCGCGAGGTGTGCCGCCATCTCCGCGACACAAACCGCGGCCACGCAGCGGGTAGCAACTAATCCCTACCAACAGCAAAACCATCGCGACGGAGAGCCGGCCATCACCAGGCCAGGTGTTCGCACCGGTGTGAGCACCCCGTCGCCTTCCAGTCCCTATTACCTCTTCCTCTGAAGCGAAAAGCCCATGCCCCCTACCCTTACCCAGACTCACCGCCAGGTAGGGAGATCGACGAAGCTCATGCTCTCGGGGCCGGCGTAAGCCTACTATTGCGTAGCCGCACCAATTGGACAACGAGGATCATGACACGAGCGAGGGACAACCCACAGCCCCCAGACACCTATCTGACGCTGATACGCCTGTCCGCTGCACCACGGCAGTATCGGCATGAGAGAAGTCACGGCAACTTCGAATGGGTTCACATTGCCATCATGCCCCCCCCCAGGCCCGAAGCAAACACATCACAGCGCGGCCAGTACGACTGAGGTACCAGGCGAAGCCCATATTCACCTCTCGTGCACGTGAAGTCCCGTAAAGCGGAGATTCGTACGCACGATCAGAACCACGCCTGCCAGTCTCACAACATCAATTACACCCTGCGCTCCCACGTAACGCAAGCATCTCACGCACACTTGACGCACCCCAGAGCTGGTGTAACCTACACCATCGCTTCGAAATCAGCCCACGTGGCGGATCATTCACCCATATCAGCATACTGCTTAGTGTTGCCGCCGCGCTTCCCCGTGTTGCTGGCGACACCACCATCGTTCCTTCCTCTACTATCAACTTCCATCCGGCTCGGTACCGCCTGAGGCACCTACCCTTAGAACATAAATTCCGATTTTGTTTTGGAGGCTCACCTGCACCTGCTCACATCACACATCCAACCATCGCTCGCCGTCGACATGGATCCCGAAGTAGCCCGCATGATGGCAGATCTAGGCCTCCACCGTCGCGACCTCGTCTCCGCGCCCCAAGCGGACGCGAGCGGGCGGCCGACGCGTGAGGACCCTCGTGCAGCGCGTGCCATCATCAACGCGGACGAAGAGCGTCGTCGGCGTATCCGCCAAGCTCCTGCGGAAATGAAGGACACCGACCAAGCGGTCAAGCTCGGCGCATGGAACAGTGAGTAAACAGTTTTAGAACAAGTTTGTTTCAGGCTGACAATAAGACAGGCGTCGAGACTTTCGCGACCGACGGCCAAGATGCAGGGCTGGAGATCCGCTTCAATGGTCAAGGCCATCGAACACAGCTCGCCGAACTCGCACAGCACCATGGGTACGACCGGGGCCGTGAAGCCGCCGAAGCCCGTCACGGCGAAGAGCGTCAGCTATTTCTACAAGACCGGGGCGCAACCGGCAACAACAACTACATCGCCACTACACAGCATGCACGCCGCCCGGACCAGCACAACAACAGTCACAGCAACAGCACGCCACGCAGCTTCGGCGCCGCCCAGTCTAGTGGAAAAGACCTCAATCGCGGGCGCCTCGCATCAAGCAGCAAGCCAACCGCCAACCGCGCACCTTCTCCGCGTGCCGCCGGCATCACTCGCTTCGTTGGCGGCAAGCGTGTGCAGCAGTCGGTGCCTGCCTCCCAGTCTCACACTACACACCGGAAGCCGAGCGTGCAGGCTACCACACCCTCGAAGCCAAGCGCACAAGCCATTCCACCCACGAAGCCAATTGCTCTTCCAGTTCATCGCCCCCAGCCAGCAGCGCCCGCCACCATACGCGCTCTTCCGAATGGCGCGCCGCGTAATTCGGTACCAACATTCACGCAAGCCAAGCTACCATCAACCACGGTGCGCAGCGCGAGCCCCACGACAGCGTGCGAGCCGAAGTCGGTCAGGCAAGCCTACCTGAACACAGCACGCATGTGGGCTGCCAACCCGGGTGCAAAGTGCGACGACTACTACCAGAGACACCCAGATCAGACCAATTTGCTCAAGCAAGCCCAGATGCAACTGATCGAGGCGGTAAACAAGTGTGCCAAGGACCCGGAATCGCGCGACACTGCCGAGTACCTCGCGGAGAACAAGGAGCACGTGTGGATGTATCAGGAAGCTCTCACCGCGAAGTCCATGGCGGAGAAGGGCCAGATCGGAAAGCTGAACGCTCGCTATGCGGCCCAGCCGAAGTTTTCCTTGTTCGGCAAGTTCGCCACGTTCATGTACGGAGCAAAGTCGAAGCCAGCCAACAAGACCGCACCGCCACCACCTGAGCCAGCGAT
The DNA here is from genome assembly GCA_005059865.1 of Friedmanniomyces simplex. Taxonomy (NCBI): domain Eukaryota; kingdom Fungi; phylum Ascomycota; class Dothideomycetes; order Mycosphaerellales; family Teratosphaeriaceae; genus Friedmanniomyces; species Friedmanniomyces simplex. The sequence continues at coordinate 23,610 of NAJQ01000036.1, forward strand.
GAACGCTGCGCCGCCCACTAGTGCGAAGAAACCGCCAACAGCGGCTCCCACAAGCCCAATCGCAGCCCCATCGAAAGCTACACCACCACCCACCGCCGGTACCCGCATAATGCCCGGCTCATTCACGCAGGTCCCGCAAGCCGCCCCGGAAACCACCGACCACTCTCCCACCACGAACGTCGAGCCCCCGTCCAACAAGAACCCACTCCCTCGCGGCGGCGGCCTGGGCAATTTCTTCGCCGTCTTCCAGGACGTCGCGGGCCACTACCTGGGCGAGAAGAGCTGGCCTATCAAGCTGGCTGCCAACCTCACCGTCACCGTCCAGGCCATGGAGAGGGGCGTCAACGTCATCGAGCTCATGTCCGACGTGGAGGCTTTCGCCCTCGATCTCGGCAGGACGGCGAAGGTGCCAGGAAGCAGGCAGACGGGGGGCGGTCAGTCCGTGAGTAGCAAAGGGGAGGGCGGCCGTCAATGATGGCACGAAGCGTGAGATGGGGTTCGCGCAGGCCGAGGATGGCGTGTTCGAGGAGGTTTAGGCTTCGTTACTCCAAGGCGCGGCGCGGTGTGTGGCATGCGTCGCTAGGTTGGGGGTTGAGAGCGTGGAGGGCAAGGATACCGGCTCACACGCTGCTGGAGATTCGCTTGTAGCGTCCACGACGAACTGGACTAGGCGCCGATGTAACGAGAGGAAACCGAGCTGCTTTCGCATCGGCTTCTCCAGGTTAAGAGAAGCTCGTTCGGACGCTTGGGTGAGATAGCTATTATAGCAGGACCGATGCGCTCTTGCAGAAACAACACCATCGACACCAACCCTCGAAAACTTCGAAGACATCTCATTACTTTATCCTCTGCCTGCCTGCCTGCTTGTCTGTCGGTCTGTCTGTCGGTCTTTCTAGAATCTATGCACCGCAAAACCCCGGCTCTAAAAAATCGCTTACACAAAAATGCTGTAAAATGGGTATCCCAAAACGCTCCGGTGCAAATGCAAAACACATGGCTTCCCTGCGCTTTCCTTTCCTTTCCTTCCAACAAACGAACGACGGAGTGTCCAGTAACCGCATCCGCAATCGCAATGCCTCCCCGCCTGCCTGCCCTCTTCCTCCTCCTCTTCCTCCTCCTCCTTCACGATTCACAATCATAGCACCACCATGAACGCCCCAGCAACCCCAGCCGCTGCCAAACTCGCCACGTACCGCGTAGCCTTTATCGCAGACCCAGCATTCGTCGCCCCACCACCTCCACTTGAAGAGCTGGACGTCGGCCCCGAAACCGTATTCGTCCCGCTCCCGCCCATCGTCGCTGCCATCGTGTTCGGCGCGTTCAGGGTGATGGGGATATAGCTGATCTGACTACTCGCCAGCGTGGTCGTTTGCGTGCCGTTGTTCATCATGCCGCCTGGTGGCATGCCGGGCCCGCCGGGTATGCCGGCGGCCATGACGGCGGAGTAGGCGGTGCAGACGGCCGAGGTGGCGCGGGTGCCGCCGTAGAGGGAGCAGGCTACTGTTGTCACGTCTGGGACGAGGGAGGCGCCTGTTGCTGCTACGCTGTGGGTACATAGATGGGGATGTTAGTTTGTGGGGTTGTGTGTTTGAGTGTGAGAGAGAGGTGTGTGAGGGAGGGAGAGAGAGAAAGAGAGATAGAGAGAGAGAGAGGTGATGTTTGAATGGGAAAGGGTCTTTCTTGTCTTGGGTGTAGCGATATTGTGGGTCGGGAGATGTCATTGTTTGTGGAGGTGGAGCGGAGCATGTGAGGGCGGGCTGGGGGGAGGGGTCTGAACTTACGCCGCGTGCATCCCGTTACTCCAGGTGTAGCGCAGCGTGCTCTCGCCTTCGGTCACGGTGACGGAGGAGTCGAGGGAGCAGCCTGGGGCGCAGGCGCCGGATTGGACTTCGCAGCCGATGGCGTAGACGGTCGCGGTGGGCGCCTGGTGTAATCGTTCGTTCAGATTAATGGGATCTGAGAAAGGACGGGACAAGGCAAACTCACCGCTGTTATCACCGAGGCCGCGAGGTTGTCGCCGTCAAAGGGGAGGTAGATGGAGACGGTGGTGGGTGCGGTAGTGCTTTGCGCGAGCGCGTGGCTGGCCATGGTCGCTGCTGTCGCCACGAGGGCGAGTGCTGATGAAGAACGCATGTCTATCTTTCTGGGAGGGACGAGAGGTTTCCTTCGCTTCGGGTGCTCCGCGATAATGAGAGGAGGGGGGTGATGCCGTGTCACCAGTGTATGCGCGTGGAGTGGGAGGTAAGCGTTTAGTATAGTCAAGGGAATGAGGCTGTAGTTTCTTTTGGAGGGTGGCAATGAGCGGAGAAGAAGGTGAGGAAATGGTAATAGCAGGAACGGTGACGAGACGGTGAACTCTCGTCACGACTCTATCAGAGGCTACTCGGAGTCTACGGCTAGGCGGAGCGCCGAGAGAGAGAGAGCAGCGGCGGCGCCAGGCTCGGTCAGGGCATGCCAGTCTTCGCCCTCACCAATGGCGGGGAGTCAGGGTCGCGGGCACGGGCGTCCGGGCAATTTTAAAGATGGCATGGTTCGTCTCAAGCGCCGCTTGCTCAAGTTGGTTCCACTTGGCGTGGGAATGACTCGGGCGAGGCGCTGGGCGGCGTTGAGGCCGGCGGAAACAGACGTCGAGCATCGGAAAAGGCGTGATGGAGTCGAGGGTGGGCTTCCGTGATTGGTGGATGGCGTGCGGCGTGCCCTGAACCTGACGTGCCGGCCCGCCGATCTTGCATTCAGCCTGCAGGTGAGATTTCGGGGAGCCGACGCGCATGAAGGAGGAACGCGTGACGTGATCTCCACGCCCACATCATACTATGCCATCATCACGACAAGACAAGACCAAAAACATATACAGACACCGTGTTTGAGATCATGACCGGCAATAACATGCAAGGGATCCCACCAAACTTCCCGCCAGACCTCACCGCCCGCATCACCCACGCCGTCCGACGCTATCCGGACCTGCAGCCTCTCTTTCACGATCTAGCACGTCATGTCACAGCACCCACGCCCACCTCCGCCCCAGCGAACAGCAAGAAGCGGAAGCTTGAGGATGGCGTGCATGCGTCCTCCACCCCCACCAATGGCGCCACCAGCCCCGCAGGCATCAACGCCCCCACGATCGTCTACGAGTGCAAAGATGTCAGTTTCCAGGTACCCGCGCGGAAGAAGCTGAAGCTGCAGCTCGTGGCAGACGCGAGCGACAAGAGAAGGCAGGAAGTGCGGCTGCAGAACCAGCAGACCCACGCGATAGACTACACCTTGCCAGCGGACCAGATCGACCAGGTCTTCTGCCTGCCAGTGCCGGAGAAGCAGCAGCGACAATGGAATTTTGTCCTCTTCCCCAAGCCTGGCGCCATCACGGACAATGGTACGCCATGCGAGCAGATGGTCTTCACGATGGGTGAGGTGGCGGCGACGGGAGCAACATCTGCTGGTCAGGGCATCACCGAGCAAGACACTTTCATCACCGTCACGGAAAGGGAACTGAACAGCCTGCTGCAGCCGCAAGGAAAACACGTGGTCATACCCGACGCTGCCGAATTCGTGAGCAGTATCCCGCAGCCGCACCGGAAGGGCGAGAAAGCGTATCACGTGAAAGCACATCGGGGAAGTAAAGACGGTACGTCGATAAACACACCTCTCACAGCACTAATGACGCCGACTCACTGATATGATGCCAGGCTACCTCTTCCTCCTCCCCACCGGCATCCTCTCCGGCTTCCGCAAACCCCTCGCCTTCTTCCCCTTTGCCGCCATCGACGCCATCTCCTACACCGCCGTGCTGCAGCGGACTTTCAACCTCGTCATCAGCGCGCGCGAGGACAGATCGGCCACAGCAGGGGCAGCAGTCGAGGAAGAGGATATCGAGACAAAGGACGTCGAGTTCAGCATGATCGACCAGGCGGATTTCGCGGGGATAGATGGGTATATTAAGCGGCATGGCTTGAATGATGCGTCGATGGCGGCGGAGAGGCGGGCGAAGGCTTATAATATTAACAAAATCAAGAGGGATGGTGAGGTTAGTGGGAGGGGGAGTGGGGAGGCGAATGGAGGGGCGGAGGGGGAGGGGGAGGATGGGGATGGGTTGACGGAGCTGCAGAGGGCCGAGAGACAGGTGCAGGATGCGGAGGATGAGGAGGAGGAGGATTATGTGGAGAGTGGGGGGGAGAGCGATGGGGAGGGGGAGGAGGATAGTGATGGTGAGGAGGCCGGAGAGGTGGATGAGGATGAGGATGGTGTGGAGGATGATGAAGATGAAGATGAGGTATGAGGGGATTGTATGCGCGGTTATGGTACATCATTGTGGGGATGGCATATATCCATGACCTCTCAGTCCGAGCTCCCCCCAGTCAGCATCTCCAGCACCTCCATGTCCGGAATCTAGGGACGAAGTTGACTCTTCCTCGCGAGCCTCTGACCGCCCTCGTTCCTCCTGGAAAAACAGCCCCCCCCCTCGAGCGGCGGCGCTGTCACTTCACACCGCAGTAGCCCTCCTTCTGCTCCACTCAGTCGCTCGGTCGCTCGGTCACTCGTCAAGCAAGGCACGGAGAGAGACGCATGATTCCCTCCGGGTACCACCGAAGTATACACAATGCCCAGGAACCCAGAGCCCAGAGAAGCACACGGAGAGGAGAGAGAGCCCTCTCATGCGCTTTTGACGAGGTCCTCCGGCCTTGCCTCGCCTGATTACCTTTGGCCATGATAAGTAAGTCTTCCGCATTACGGGGCAATGCGCAGCAGCCCCTGTTTCAGCCTCCCTGCGGTATGCTGGCGTACGCTTTCTGCTGTTGTCCCTCGTGGAGGCCGGTGTAGTAGCCCGCGTAGTACCAGCTCAGCATTATGTTTTTGAGGCTTTCGTCTTGGACTGCTGGGTGGGGAATGCTGTTAGTAGATCGTACCGCGTGCAGTGTGTTTGGTGGCGGGCTGCTTACTTTGGTTTAGGAGGAGAGGGGGTGTAGCGGCCGTGGTGGCGGCAGTCGGGGGTGCATCCTGCTGCGCTGTTGGAAGTGTAGCGGCAGTGACAGTGACAGTGGGGGCTTCGACTGTGCCATTCGTTGTTGTCGTGCTCGAGAAGTGAGGTGCCTCGTTGCCTGCCTCCACTTCGGGGACCGTAATATCATTCGTATCCAGCTCGCCGTTCTCAGCCTGGTCGAGTAGTAAGTCGATCTTCTCACCCTTGGCTGCTAAGCTGTGGTACTTCTATTACAGCCGTCAGTTCAGTTCAGTGGCATCTCGAGATATGTTAGTTGTTTGAACGAGGCGCACCTTGTACTCTTCCAGCGCCTCGTTCCAGGATTTGACGAGCGCCGAGTCGTCCCATACCTCTTCGTGCGAGGAAGTTTTCGCCATGATCGATTTGAGTTGGTGGTACACAGACTGCGAGGCTACATCGTCCACTCTTCCGTTCGACGTTCATGTTGAGCTTCATGACGTGAGGTTCGAATGGATATTCAGGAGCTCGGGCCTTTCTCGGCGGGATGCGCACCGAGCCTCAGAAAAATTTCATCAAAGCGAAAAGCGCATGCAGTCTCAACATCGCATACCGTAATAGCAGTACCACACATCAGCATCGCAACCATGGCGACGCAAACGGTGGCCAAGTCCGCGAGCAAGCCGGCGCCGCTCAAGTCTGCTCTCAAGAGGACGGTCCCGAAGGATGAAGTTGCTGGGAAGAAAGCGAAGACGGGCGAGACGAGTGAGGAGCAGTCTGTGAAGCAGAGGACTGTGGGGGAGAAATCTGTTAGGGAGAAGGCGGTCAAGGAAAAGCCTGTGAAGGTCTCGAAAGAGTCTGTGAAGGAGAAGTCCGTGAAGGCGTCGAAAGTGAAGGCTCCAAAGCAACCGGCGGAAGAAGTCGCGGAGCCCGCCGATGCACCGGCTGCATTGCAAGACGCAGCCGACCGTGGTGCTGCCCTCGCGGAGGACCAGACCGCCGCTCTCATCGCCGGCTTCTCTAGCAGCGAAGACGAGTCAGAAGACGATGAGGCGGACGGCGTGGCTATCTCCAAGCTACCTCAGGTCCCAAGCCTAGGCGACGTCCAGCAGCGTATCAAGGACGCCACGACCGCCGACCCAGAACGCACACCCGGTGTCGTCTACGTCGGCCGCATCCCCCACGGCTTCTACGAACCGCAAATGCGTGCCTATTTCTCGCAGTTCGGCACGATCTCCAACATGCGCCTGGCCAGAAACCGCAAGACGGGCAAGAGCCAGCACTACGCCTTCGTCGAGTTCTCGAGTAAAGCCGTGGCCGAGATTGTCGCCAAGACGATGGACAAGTACTTGCTGTTCGGGCACATCATGCAAGTGCGCACTGTACCGCTGGAGCAGATCAAGGAGAACATGTGGAATGGGACGGGGCGGAGGAAGAAGCCGGCGCCGCGGAACAAGATGGAGGGCCGTGCGCTGAAGAGGGGGAAAGTGCGGGAGCATTGGGAGAGGAAGATTGGGGTGGAGGAGAAGAAGAGGGCGGAGAAGGCGGTGAAGCTGAGGGAAATGGGGTACGAATTTGAGATGCCGGGGTTGAAGGCGGTGAGCGAGGTTCCGGTCAAGGCGAAGGCGGTTGAGGACGGTGCTGCTGTCGATGCTGATGGCATTGCAAAGGGGGTGGAGGAGAAGGAAGAGCCGAAAGAGTTGTTGGCCGATCTCTCGCCTGCGATTGAGGCACCGGTGGATGTTGCGGGTAAAGAGCAGAAGGTGACCGAAAAGCGGCCATCGACGGAACCGAAGACGAAGAAGGCAAAGAAAGTGAAGGCGTAGGCTTTGCCCTGATGTACCCGCCGATAATATCTTCATCGTCAAGCCGCTCATCACAGCCCTTGTACAAACCGTACATGCATGTTCTCACGCTGCCGACAAGGTCTCAGTGGCCATGCTCGAAGGCACTGCCGCCAGTGTCTCGATATCGATCAAAATCTATCCTACAACTATAGTCCACTATCGGGAGAAATGCACCCGCCGTTCGCACTCTCCAGCATATATCCACGCCTAGGCTGCGCAGAGCCTGAGCACTCCCAAGTCCGGGAGGCTGCTTTCGACTACAGTGAGCTTACGATCCACTCCTGTCGCATGGCCTTGCCCTCGACCTTCGCTCCGCCCTTCCTCCGTCATATACCAGTAGTAATACCCAACGACCCAGCGAAGGCAAGAGGTTCCATTCATCAGCACCTTCACCGCCATCCATTGCTACGTGTGAGGTCTTTATTGTCCATGTTGTACAGCGTCGGGTCCCTGGTCGGAAGGGAAGTGGCATGGTGGTGGCACAGCGTGATGCAGGAGCGCGTGGCGGGAGGCATGCTGGTGAGACCCGTGTAGGCTGACTGTCGCTGACTTCACCTCTGGCTCACGCAGACGAGATGTAATCTAGGAGGTAGCGAATGGATGTCGTCTCACACACCACATGTGACCGAGCGTAGGGGCGACTCTCATCCACGAGCGAACAAGAACAATGTAATTGCAAGAACGTACTGCGAAAATAGAAGAGTGAGGCGGTTGGTTGGTGCTGCGCTCTCGTCGCCAATTCCGACTTTCCTCATATTCGAACCTTCCGGCAGGCGCATGCGTAAGACCTCGTACGGCCAGGTGGCCGTTCCGTCCCAGGGGCAGGGACGACTTTGCGGGGACTCCACACGCCTTACGTTTGCGTGCCTCCCTCGCTCACGCGTCGCCACTTCTCGTCCTGCATATGCGTATCCCTTCGCTTCCCTTCTTTCCCATCTCTTGTTTATACAAACGTTTTCCCGAAGCATCGCATCCGACCTTTTCCACTTGACCAACAAAAACACAGCCTTGAGGATATAATTTACTATCCGGCATATTCACAGACAGCAGCACAAAAACCAGTACAACCTCCACCATGCAGTTCCAATATGCATTCCTCGCCCTCTTCCTGGGCCTCGCCGCAGCCCAATCGACCGACAGCACGACCGTCACCACCAGCGTCGCCTCCGGCACCACCAGCTCCCTCTCCCCCACCGCCACTTGTCTCGCCGGCTGCGCTCAGGGCGACACCTCCTGCCAAGCCGCCTGCGTCGCGGTACCCAACCCCGACGCCGCCCAAGTCGCCGCGACGAACCAGTGCGAGGCCGCCTGCCCGCAGGGCAACGGCACGCAGGCCGAGACCGAAGCCTATGCTGCCTGCCTGCAAGGGTGCGTGAGCAGCTACTACTACGCCAGCACGGGGACGATCGCGGCGGGCAACACGGCGACGAGCGCGAGTGAGTCTGCGGCGTCGACGTCGGCGGCGGCGGCGGGGACGACGGCTGCTGGGGGCGTGGTGGCCTCGGGCAGTAGTGGAGCTGCGGGCGTTACTGCAGGGTCGAGCCAGTCGTCTGGTGGGGCTGCGAGTGCGACGACGGGATCTGCAAGTAAGTGATCGTCCCCGAAAACCCCTTCTTCGACTCCACATCCCTTATACTGTTCCTATTCGTCCCCACCATAGGGCGAATAATATGGGATTGCGTTCTTCTCCCTCACTACAACCCTTATACCGTCCCCTCCCCATTCCCACGTTGTGGCGAAGAATTCGCCATGAGTGGATTTGCTAATCCCGCCTATAGCTGCCGCATCAGCTTCTTCCTCGCAAAGCGCCGCCTCCACATCATCCTCGGGATCCGACTCCAACAGCCTCCGTTGGGGAGCACAAGTCGCCGGCCTCTCCGGGTTTCTTCTGTCCGTCTTCGCTCTCTAAGTTGACTTTGAACGAGACCGTTGTAAGTGGCGTTGTTTGGTACAGGCGGGAAGGATGGCCGATCGGAATCGATACCCCAGAGGATACGCTTTGCGCGGCGTCGTGCGCCGAAAAGTGCGTTGGCGTTGCATTGCATTGCATAGTATTGAATGTCTGCTGCCCGTTTCGAAGGAGCTTGTATTGAGGCGGACGACTCGTTAGTAGCCGGATAATAGTAATGCGCTGAAAGCGGTGAAAGTATCCACAGTGCCGGCACGTACGTGCCGCTTTCCACGCTTCGTGCTGCCCTACAACATACGCCGTCTGCGCGTCTCCTTGTCGCCATCGATGCTCGTGATTGACACGCTCGAACTTCCCATCGCGCAAACCGCCGTACGGCCTCCATCTCGCAGCCAAGCGGCTGGGAGGACCGGGTAGTGGTGTCAAGCCAGTTGCACGTTGCCTCACTCTCCTGCTCGCACGACCGTCGCAACCCTTATGATCCGCCCCGAGACAACGCGAACGTACGCCTTGTGCAGCTTCATTCGAGGCCCATGAGCGGACAATACTTCATCGCGCCCCAGCAAGCGCCTTCTTCACCGCCTCAATCTGCTCCATGACCGCACTCCTGCTCGTC
>NAJQ01000036.1:32924-48935 GCA_005059865.1 Friedmanniomyces simplex
ATTCCACCCACGAAGCCAATTGCTCTTCCAGTTCATCGCCCCCAGCCAGCAGCGCCCGCCACCATACGCGCTCTTCCGAATGGCGCGCCGCGTAATTCGGTACCAACATTCACGCAAGCCAAGCTACCATCAACCACGGTGCGCAGCGCGAGCCCCACGACAGCGTGCGAGCCGAAGTCGGTCAGGCAAGCCTACCTGAACACAGCACGCATGTGGGCTGCCAACCCGGGTGCAAAGTGCGACGACTACTACCAGAGACACCCAGATCAGGCCAGTTTGCTCAAGCAAGCCCAGATCCAATTTGTCGAGGCGGTAAACAAGTGTGCCAAGGACCCGGACTCGCGCGACACTGCCGAGTACCTCGCGGAGAACAAGGAGCACGTGTGGATGTATCAGGAAGCTCTCACCGCCAAGTCCATGGTAGAGAAGGGCCAGATCGAAGAGCTGAACGCTCGCTGTGCGGCCCAGCCGAAGCTTTCCTTGTTCGGAATGTTCGCCAAGTCCATGTACGGAGCAAAGTCGAAGCCAGCCAACAAGACCGCACCACCACCACCTGAGCCAGCGATGAACGCTGCGCCGCCCACTGGTGCGAAGAATCCGCCACCCATGACTCCCACAAGCCCCATCGCAGCCCCGGCGAAAGCTGCACCACCGCCCACCGTCGGCACCCGCGTGATGCCCGGCTCGTTCACGCAGGTGCTCCAAAGCGGCCCGGAAACCACCGACCACTCTCCCACCACTAACGTCGAGCCCCCGTCCAACAAGAACCCACCCCCTCGCGGCGGCGCACTGGGCAGTTTCTTCGCCGTCTTCCAGGACGTCGCGGGCCACTACCTGGGCGAGAAGAGCTGGCCTATCAAGCTGGCTGCCAACCTCACCGTCACCGTCCAGGCCATGGAGAGGGGCGTCAACGTCATCGAGCTCATGTCCGACGTGGAGGCTTTCGCCCTCGATCTGGGGAGGACGACGAAGGTGCCAGGAAGCAGGCAGACGGGGGGCGGTCAGGCCGTGGGTGGCAACAGAGAGGGAGCGCAGGCGGCGGCCGTCCATGATGGCGCGAAGCGTGAGATGGGGTTCGCGCAAGCCAGTGATGGCATGTTCGAGGAGGTTTAGGCTTCGTTACTCCAGACGCGGCGCGGTGTGTGGCATGCGTCGTCGCTAGGTTGGGTGTTGTGTGCTCCGAGGACAAGGATACCGGCTGCCAATGTCCGCTGGAGATGGAGATTCGCTTGTAGCGTCGACGTAGCGTCGACAACGAACTGGACTAGGCGCCAATCTTACAAGAGAACACCGAGCTGCTTTCGCACCGGGTTCTCCAGGTAAAGAGAAGCTCACTTGGACGCTTGGTAAGGCAGGTAGTTGTTATAGCGGCGCCAATGCGCTTTTGCACAAACAACCCCATCGATACCAAGCCTGAAAAGCTCGAAAACCTCTCATTACATTATCCTCAGCCTGCCTGTCTGTCTCGCTGTCTCTCTAAAATCTATGCACCGCAAAGACCCCGCTCTACAAACTCGCTTGCACAAAATGCTGTAAAATGGGTATCCCAAAACGCTCCGGTGTAAATGCAAAACACATTGCTTCCCTTCCCTTCCCTTTCTTTCCTTCCAACAAACGAACGACGGAGTGTCCAGTAACCACATCCGCATCCGCAATCGCAATGCCTACCCGCCTGCCTGCCTTCTTCCTCCTCCTCCTCCTCCTCCTCCTCCTCCTCCTCCTCCTCCTTCACGAGTCACAATCATAACACCACCATCAACGCCCCAGCCACCCCCGCCGCGGCCATCCAAGCAACACATCGCGACGCCGTCGTCGCCGACCCAGCATTCTTGGCTGCTCCCGCCGCTCCACCACCACTTGAACTAGCCGTCGGCCCGGAAACAGTGTTCGTCCCGCTCCCACTCCCGCCCATCGTCGCCGCCATCGTGTTCGGGGCGTTCAGGGTGATGGGGATATAGCTGATCTGACTACTCGCCAGCGTGGTCGTTTGCGTGCCGTTGTTCATCATGCCGCCTGGTGGCATGCCGGGCCCGCCGGGTATGCCGGCGGCCATGACGGCGGAGTAGGCGGTGCAGACGGCCGAGGTGGCGCGGGTGCCGCCGTAGAGGGAGCAGGCTACTGTTGTTACGTCTGGGACGAGGGAGGTGCCTGTTGCTGCTACGCTGTGGGTACATAGATGGGGATGTTAGTTTGTGTGTTTGTGTGTGTGTGTGTGAGAGAGACAGAGAGAGAGAGAGAGAGAGAGAGAGAGGTGGTCATGTTTGAATGGGGAAGGGTCTTTCTTGTCTTGGGTGTAGCGATTTGGTGGGTCGGGAGATGTCATCGTTTGTGGAGGTGGAGCGGAGCATGTGAGGGCGGGCTGGGGGAGGGGTCTGAACTTACGCCGCGTGCATCCCGTTACTCCAGGTGTAGCGCAGCGTGCTCTCGCCTTCGGTCACGGTGACGGAGGAGTCGAGGGAGCAGCCTGGGGCGCAGGCGCCGGATTGGACTTCGCAGCCGATGGCGTAGACGGTCGCGGTGGGCGCCTGATGCAATCGTTCGTTCAGATTGATGGGATCTGAGAAAGGATGGGACAAGGCAAACTCACCGCTGTTATCACCGAGGCCGCGAGGTTGTCGCCGTCGAAGGGGAGGTAGATGGAGACTGTGGTCGGGGCGGTAGTGCTTTGCGCGAGCGCGTGGCTGGCCATGGTCGCTGCTGTCGCCACGAGGGCGAGTGCTGCTGATGAGGAACGCATGTCTATCTTCCTGGGAGGGACGAGAGGTTTCCTTCGCTTCGGGTTCTGCGCGATAATGATAGGAGGGGGGGGGCGATGTCGTGTCACCAGCGTATGCGCGTGAGGTGGGGCGTGAGCGTTCAGTATAGTCAAGGGAATAAGGCGGTGTGTTTTCTTTTGGAGGGTGGCAACGAGTGGAGAAGAAGGTGATGAAATGGTAACAGCAGGAACGGTGACGAGACGGTGAACCCTCCTCACGACTCTATCAGAGGCTACTCGGAATCTACGGCTAGGCGGAGCGCCGAGAGACAAAGAGAGAGAGAGAGCAGCAGCGGCGCCAGGCTCGGTCAGGGCATGCCAGTCTTCGCCCTCACCAATGGCAGGGAGTCAGGGTGGCGGGCACGGGCGTCCGGGCAATTTTAAAGATGGCATGGTTCGTCTCAAGCGCCGCTTGCTCAAGTTGGCTCCACTTGGCGTGGGAGTGACTCGGGCGAGGCGCTGGGCGGCGTTGAGGCCGGCGGACACAGACTTCGAGCATCGGAAAAGGCGTGATGGAGTCGAGGATGGGCTTCCGTGATTGGTGGAGGGCGTGCGGCGTGCCCTGAATCTGACGTGCCGGCCCGCCGATCTTGCATTCGGCCTGCAGGTGAGATTTCGGGGAGCCGACGCGCATGAAGAAGGAACGCGTGACGTGATCTCCACGCCCACATCATACTATACCGTCATCAGGACAAGACAAGATAAGACAAGAGACATATACAGACACCGTGTTTGAGATGGTGACCGGCAATAAGATGCAGGATACACCCCTAGCCTTCCCGCCAGAACTCACCGCCCGCATCACCGACGCCGTCCGACGCTATCCGGACCTGCAGCCTCTCTTTCACGATCTAGCACGTCATGTCACAGCACCCACGCCCACACCCGCCCCAGCGAACAGCAAGAAGCGGAAGCTTGAGGATGGCGTGCGTGCGTCCTCCACTCCCACTAATGGCGCCACCAGCCCCGCAGGCATCAACACCCCCACCATCGTCTACGAGTGCAAAGACGTCAGTTTCCAGGTACCCGCGCGCAAGAAGCTGAAGCTGCAGTTTGTGGCCGACGCGAGCGACAAGAGGAGGCAGGAAGTGCGGCTGCAGAACCAGCAGACCCACGCGATAGACTACACCTTGCCAGCGGACCAGATCGACCAGGTCTTCTGCCTGCCAGTGCCGGAGAAGCAGCAGCGACAATGGAATTTTGTCCTCTTCCCCAAGCCTGGCGCCATCACGGGCAATGGTACGCCATGCGAGCAGATGGTCTTCACGATGGGTGAGGTGGCGGCGACGGGAGCAACATCTGCTGGTCAGGGCATCACCGAGCAAGACACTTTCATCACCGTAACGGAAAGGGAACTGAACAGCCTACTGCAGCCGCAAGGAAAACACGTGGCCATACCCGACGCCGCGGAGTTCGTGAGCAGTATCCCGCAGCCGCACCGGAAGGGCGAGAAAGCGTATCACGTGAAAGCGCACCGGGGGAGTAAAGACGGTACTTTGATAAACACACCCAACCTCCACCCAACGCCTGCCTTCGTACTGACCTTGCGTGACCCAGGCTACCTCTTTCTCCTCCCCACCGGCATCCTCTCCGGCTTCCGCAAACCCCTCGCCTTCTTCCCCTTTGCCGCCATCGACGCCATCTCCTACACCGCCGTGCTGCAGCGGACTTTCAACCTCGTCATCAGCGCGCGCGAGAACACATCGGCCATAGCAGGGGCAGCAGTCGAGGAAGAGGATATCGAGACAAAGGACGTCGAGTTCAGCATGATCGACCAGGCGGATTTCGCGGGGATAGATGGGTATATTAAGCGGCATGGGCTGAATGATGCGTCGATGGCGGCGGAGAGGCGGGCGAAGGCTTATAATATTAATAAAATCAAGGGTCAGGGTGTTGGGGAGGGGGCTAGTGGGGGTGGGAGTGGGGGGGCGAATGGAGGGGCGGAGGGGGAGGGGGAGGATGGGGATGACGGGTTGACGGAGCTGCAGAGGGCCGAGAGGCAGGTGCAGGATGCGGAGGATGAGGAGGAGGAGGATTATGTAGAGAGTGGGGGGGAGAGCGATGGGGAGGGGGAGGATTTTAGTGATGGTGAGGAGGCCGGAGAGGGGGATGAGGATGAGGATCGTGTGGAGGATGACGAAGATGAAGATGAGGTATGAGGGGATGGCATGCGAGGTTATGGTACAATCTGCATCTGTGGGATGGGATGTATGCAGCCCTTGGCCTGAGCTTCCACAAACGGCATTTTCAGCGTCTGTCCCGAAACATAGCCGGAGCGACTCTCTCCTGCGTAAGGTACTCTACCCTTTGTCGCTCAACGACAGCCCCAGTCGAGCGGCGCCGTCACTCCGCACGCTATAGCCCTCGAGACTCCTGGCTCTACTCAGCTCCTCGGGCGCCTTGTTCGAGGCGGAAGATACCCGGGTGCAGCACCTCAGACTTACCACGGCCCGGGAGCACCGGCCGGGACGGACCTGAGGCGCTTTTGACGAGGTCCTCCGGCCTTCCCTCACCTGAATACCTTTGGCCATGATAAAGTAAGCTTTCCGCATTTCGGGGCCATGCGCAGCCAGCCCTGTTTCAGCCTCCCTGCGGCATGCTGGCGTACGCTTTCTGCTGTTGTCCCTCGTGGAGGCCGGTGTAGTAGCCCGCGTAGTACCAGCTTAGCATTATGTTTTTCAGGCTAGAGTCTTGGGCTGCTGGGTGGGGAATGCTGTTAATAGATCGTACCGCGTGCAGTGTATTTGGTGGCGGGGTGCTTACTTTGGTTTAGGAGGAGAGGGGGTATAGCGGCCGTGGTGGCGGCAGTCGGGGGTGCATCCTGCTGCGCTGTTGGAAGTGTAGCGGCAGTGACAGTGACAGTGGGGGCTTCGACTGTGCCATTCGCCGTTGTCGTGCTTGAGATGTGAGGTGCCTCGTCGCCTGCCTCCACTTCGGGGACCGTAATATCGTTCGTATCCAGCTCGCCGTTCTCAGCCTGGTCGAGCAGTAATTCTATCTTCTCACCCTTGGCTGCCAGACTGTGGTACTTCTATTACAGCCGTCAGTTCAGTTCAACGGAACCTCGAGATATGTCGGTAGTTTGAACGAGGCGGACGGACCTTGTACTCTTCCAGCGCCTCGTTCCAGGATCTGACGAGCGCCGAGTCGTCCCATACCTCTTCGTGCGAGGAAGCTTTCGCCATGATCGATTTTGAGTTGGTAGTCCACAGACTGCGTGGCTACATCGTCCACTTTTCCGTTCGACGTTCATGTTGAGGTTTGTGACGTGAGGTTCGAATGGATCCTCAGGAGCTCGGGCCTTTCTCGGCGGGATGCGCACCGAGCCTCAGAAAAAGTTCATCAAGGCGGAAAGCGCATGCACTTCCAACGTCGCATACGCAATACCAGTGCCCACATATCGGCACCGCAACCATGGCGACGCAAACGGTGACCAAGAAGCGCAAGAGCACCGGCGAGGCTGCTGCTGCCGCCAGTAAGAAAGTCAAGACGGCCAAGTCTGCGAGCAAGCCGGCACCGCTCAAGTCTGCTCTCAAGAAGGCGGTCCCGAAGGATGAAGTTGCTGCGAAGAAAGTGAAGACGGGCGAGACGAGTGAGGAGCAGTCTGTGAAGCAGAGGACTGTGGGGGAGAAATCTGTTAGGGAGAAGGCGGTCAAGGAAAAGCCTGTGAAGGTCTCGAAAGAGTCTGTGAAGGAGAAGTCCGTGAAGGCGTCGAAAGTGAAGGCCCCGAAGCAACCGGCGGAAGAAGGCGCGGAGCCCGCCGATGCACCGGCTGCATTGCAAGACGCAGCCGACCGTGGTGCTGCCCTCACGGAGGACCAAACCGCCGCTCTCATCGCCGGCTTCTCTAGCAGCGAAGACGAGGCAGAAGACGATGAGGCGGACGGCGTGGCCATCTCCAAGCTACCTCAGGTCCCAAGCCTAGGCGACGTGCGGCAGCGCATCAAGGACGCCACGACCGCCGACCCAGAACGCACGCCCGGTGTCGTCTACGTGGGCCGCATCCCGCACGGCTTCTACGAACCGCAAATGCGCGCCTACTTCTCGCAGTTCGGCACAATCTCCAACATGCGCCTGGCCAGAAACCGCAAGACGGGCAAGAGCCAGCACTACGCCTTCGTCGAGTTCTCCAGCAAGGCCGTGGCCGAGATTGTCGCCAAAACGATGGACAAGTACTTGCTGTTCGGGCACATCATGCAAGTGCGTACTGTACCGCGGGAGCAGATCAAGGAGAACATGTGGGATGGGACGGGGCGGAGGAAGAAGCCGGCGCCGCGGAATAAGATGGAGGGGGGTGCCCTGAAGAGGGGGAAAGTGCGGGAGCAATGGGAGAAGAAGATTGGGGTGGAGGAGAAGAAGAGGGCGGAGAAGGCGGGGAAGCTGAGGGAGATGGGGTATGAATTTGAGATGCCGGGTTTGAAGGCGGTGAGTGAGGTGCCGCTTAAGGCGAAGGCCGTTGAGGACGGTGCTGCTGTCGATGCTGAGGGCACTGCAAAGGAGGTGGAGGAGATGGAAGAGCCGAAAGAGGTTCTGGCCGAGTCCTCCGCTGCGATTGAGACGCCGGTGGATGTTGGAGGTGAAAAGCAGAAGGTGACCAAAAAGCGGCCATCGACGGAATCGAAGACGAAGAAGGCAAAGAAAGTGAAGACGTAGGCTTTGGGCCTGATGTACCCGCCGATAATATCTTCATCGTCAAGCCGCTCATCACGGCCAACTTACAAACCGTACATGCATGTTCTCACGCTGCCGACGGGGTCTCAGTGGCCATGCTCGAAGGCACCACCGCCAGTGTCTCGGTGTCGATTGAAATTTTATCATACAACTGTAGTCCACTACCGGGAGAAATGCGCCCGCCGTTCGCACTCTCCAGCATACATCCACGCCTAGGCTGCGCAGAGCCCGAGCAGTTCCAAGTCCGTGAGGCTGCTTTGGACTCCAGTGAGCTTAACGATCTACTGTCGCATGGCCTTGCCCTCGACCTTCGCTCCGCCCTCCGTCCGTCAATATACCACCAGTAGTACTACCCAACGCCCTAGCGAAGACGAGACTTCCATTCATCAGCACCAGACCTTTACTGCCACCCATTGCTACTCGTGCGAGGCCTTTCCTGTCCATGTTGTACAGCGTCGGGTCCCTGGTCGGAAGGGAAGTGGCGTGATGGTCGCACAGCGTGATGCAGGAGCGCGTGGCGGGGGGCATGATTGGTGAGACCCGTGTAGGCTGGCTGTCGCTGACTTCATTTCACCTCTGGCTCACGCAGACGAGATATATTCTAGGAGGTAGCGAACAGATGTCGTCTCACACAGCGCATGTGACCGAGCGTCGAAGCTTTGCATCCACGACTCCGCGAGCGACCAAGAGTAATGATATTCTTGCAAGAACGTACTGCGAAAACAGAAGAGTGAGGCGGGTGGTTGGTGCTGCGCTCTCGTCGCCAATAGTTCCGTCTTTCCTCGTAGTCGAACCTTCCGGCAGGCGCATGCGTCAGACCTCGTACGGCCAGGGCGACTTTCCGTTCCAGGGGCAGGGACAACTTTGCGGGGGCTCCACACGCCTTATGTTCGCGTGCCTCCCTCGCTCACGCATCGCCACTTCTCGTCCTGCACATACGTATAAATCCCGTCGCTCTCTTCTTTCCCCCTTCTTCTGTATACACCGTTCTTCTCGAAGCATCGCATCCGACCTTTTCCACTTGGGCAACAAACCACAGCCTCGAGGACATACTTCACTATCCGGCATATTCACAGAAACAGCAGCACAAAAACTAGCACAACCTCCACCATGCAGTTCCAATACGCATTCCTCGCCCTCTTCCTGGGCCTCGCGGCAGCCCAATCGACCGACAGCGCGACCGTCACCACCAGCTCCCTCTCCCCCACCGCGACCTGTCTCGCCGGCTGCGCTCAGCGCGACACCTCCTGCCAAGCCGCCTGCGTCGCGGTACCCAACCCCGACGCCGCCCAAATCGCCGCGACGAACCAGTGCGAGGCCGCCTGCCCGCAGGGCAACGGCACGCAGGCCGAGACCGAAGCCTATGCTGCCTGCCTGCAAGGGTGCGTGAGCAGCTACTACTACGCCAGCACGGGGACGATCGCGGCGGGCAACACGGCGACGAGCGCGAGTGGGTCTGCGGCGTCGACGTCGGCGGCGGCGGTGACGACGGCTGCTGAGGGTGTGGTGGCCTCGGGGAGTAGTGGAGCTGCGGGCACTACTGCAGGGTCGAGTCAGTCGTCTGGTGGTGCTGCGAGTGCGAATACGGAATCTTCAAGTAAGTGATTGCCCCCGAAACCCTTCCTCCGACTCCGCAGCCCCCACGCCGTTCCTTTTCATTCCCACCACAGGGTGGAGAGTATGGGATTTGCATTTTCTCCATCACAATAACTCTTATACCGTCCCCTCCCCACTCCCACGATGCAGCGAAGAAGTCGCCATGAGTGGATCTGCTAATCCCGCCTATAGCTGCCGCATCAGCTTCTTCCTCGCAAAGCGCCGCCTCCACGTCACCCTCGGGATCCGACTCCAACAGCCTCCGCCGGGGAGCACAAGTCGCCGGCCTCTCCGGATTTCTGCTGTCCATCTTCGCTCTCTAAGTTGACTTTGAAGGAGACCGTTGTGAATGGCGTTGTTTGGTATAGGCGGGAAGGATGGCGGATCGCAATTGATACCCCGGAGGATACGCTTTGCGCGGCGTCGTGCGCCGAAAAGCGCGTTGGCGTTGCATTGCATTGCACAGTATTGAATGTCTGCTGCACGTTTCGAAGGGGCTTGTATTGAGGCGGACGACTCGTTAGTAGCCGGATAATAGTAATGCGCTGATAGCGGTGAAATTATCCACAGTGCCGGCACGTACGTGCCGCTTTCCACGCTTCGTGCTGCCCTACAACATACGCCGTCTGCGCGTCTCCTTGTCGCCATCGATGTCCGTGATTGACACGCTTGAACTTCCCATCGCGCAAACCGCCGTACGGCCTCCATCTCGCAGCCAGGCGGCTGGGAGGACCGGGTAGTGGTTTCAAGCCAGTTGCACGTTGCCTCACTCTCCTGCTCGCACGACCGTCGCAACCCTTATGATCCGCCCCGAGACAACGCGAACGTATGCCTTGTGCAGCTTCATTCGAGGCCCATGAGCGGACAATACTTCATCGCGCCCCAGCAAGCGCCTTCTTCACCGCCTCAATCTGCTCCATGACCGCACTCCTGCTCGTCCCACCCTTGGCACTGCGCATCTCGACACTCTTCTGATAGTCAAACACCTCCATAACGTTCTGCTCGAACCTCTTGTCGACACCTTGAAGTTCCTCAAACGACAGCTTGTCCATCGGCTTCCCGACTTTCTCCGCCAGTGCCACGACTTGCCCGGAGATGTGGTGTGTTTGGCGGAACGGCACGCCTTTCCTTACCAAGTAGT
Organism: Friedmanniomyces simplex; assembly: GCA_005059865.1. Taxonomy (NCBI): domain Eukaryota; kingdom Fungi; phylum Ascomycota; class Dothideomycetes; order Mycosphaerellales; family Teratosphaeriaceae; genus Friedmanniomyces; species Friedmanniomyces simplex. Next base: position 43,088 of record NAJQ01000036.1, read on the forward strand.
CTGCGAGGTCCGTGGCGAGCATGTCGGGCGTGAGAGCCTTCAGCATGTTCTCTGGGCGGATAGCTAGCGTGGAGAGCACTCCGGTAGCGATTTGCAAGCTATCGCCTACGGTCTTCACGTGATCCAGCATTGGCTCAACAGACTCCTGCAAGTCTTTGTTGTAAGTAGACGGAATGCCCTTGACACTCATCATCAATCCAGCCATGTGCCCAAAGACACGACCGCTCTTCCCGCGAAGCAGCTCGAGGGAGTCCGGGTTCTTCTTCTGCGGCATCAGGCTCGAGCCCGTACTGTAGGCATCCGCGAGCTGCACGAAAGCGAATTCGCCGGTGGAGTAGATGATGAGGTCCTCGGCCCAACGACTCATATGCATCATCAGCATGCTGCCCCATTGCATCGTCTCGACCACGAAGTCCCGGTCCGCGACGCCGGCGAGGGAGTTCATGATCAAGCCGTCGAAGCCGAGCTCTTTCGCCATTGCTTCGCGGTCAATATCGAAGGGGTTACCGGCCAGCGCTCCGCAGCCAAGGGGGCATTTGTTCACTCGTGCTTTCAGTTCGCGTAGTCGCTGGAGGTCTGAAGCGAAGAAGGAACCGTACATCAGCATCCAGTGGCTCCACCGGATCGGCTGGGCGCGCTGCAAGTGCGTGTACCCCGGCATCACGGCCTCGATCTCCTTCTCTGCGCGCGCTGCGATGACTTCAAGGAAGTCGACGAGATACTCCTCGAGCTTCTCCAGCTGTTCGCGAAGCCATAACCGCATGTCCGTGGCCACCTGATCATTGCGACTCCGTCCGGTGTGCAGCTTCCCGGCGATCTCCTTCCCAATCACCTTGCCCAATCGTCGCTCGTTCGCCGTGTGAATGTCCTCATCTACTTCCGGTTTGATCTCGAACGTGTTGGTCTCCCACTCCTTGTGGACTTGCTTCAGTCCGCGCTCGATCTCGGAGAACTCGTGCTGAGTAAGGATGCCGGTGTGGGTGTTTGCACGAGCGTAGGCGATGCTGCCGCGGATGTCCTGGGAGTAGAAGACGCGGTCGAAGGTGAGGGATTCGTTGTACTGCATCATGACCGGGTCGACGGAGCCCGTGAAGCGGCCGCCCCAGAGCTTGGTGGTGTTGGAGGAGGACATCGTGGGGGATCTCACGGGTTGTAAAGTTCTTCAGCGGTACGAAAGGGCGTTCAATGTCAATGCTTTGCGATCTCTTCTCAAAAAAAGTTGGCGTTGTATCTGGCTGCGCGATAAGAGAGCTCTTATCGCGGCCCGAGCGGCGACACCCGCCCGACCTCGGCCTATGCATGAGTGAGCTGATCTGGTCGATGCGCTGGAAGATATAGCACCACCACCTTCGGCAAGACCACTCCCATAACCTCACCAAGACCACGGGCACGGCATGGCGACCAAGAACCTCTACCACCGCCGCCTGGTCGCTGACTCGGCCGCCAAAGCCTGCTGGATCTGCTACAAGCCCTCCAGCACCGTCCTCATCACCCCGGACCAGGACGACTACTTCTACATCTGCGCCGGCCACCTTAAGGACTCCAAATTCGCCATCGCCAAGGACGGCGACGATGTTGCAGAGCGCAAGCGTAAGGAGGAGCTGGACAAGGAGATCGAGGCCGTGAAGAAGGAATTCGAGGACAAGATGCGGAAGAGGATGACGAGGCGGAAGCAGAAGGAGTATGAGAAGGATGGCAAGGAGGAAAAGAAGAAGGACGGGAAGGAGGCGGAGAAGGAGGACGAGAAGGATGAGAAGGAGAAGGAGGAGCGGTTGAAAGAGTTGGAGAAGAAGAAGGATCCGGCGGAGAAGGCGAAGGTGGATGGGCCGAGGGTATTTGAGCTGCAGAAGCAGTTTTGGGGCATGCGGGTGCAGAAGAAGAGGGATGCGGAGGCGGCGAGGCGGAACCGCGAGAGATTGAGGACGCAGGGGGGGTTGCCGAGTGTGCCGTCCGGTAATCCGTGAGGCCTGAGATGGACGATATTATGTCATCACGAGGATGCATCGCGAGCATGCGACTATGCGACAGCTTTGAAGTCAGTTGCCAACGAGCAGTGCGAGAGCATGTCAGATTTCCCTCAGACACACTCTGAGTCCTGCGGAGGGCAAGCGGTATGCTGGGCATCAACGTATACGCCACCGATGGGCCGATCCGTGGCATCAAGGTGTATTGCGATAGTCGCAAAATGACAGCGGTCCGGGAGCTTTGGCCGCTCCCTTCGAGCAGCATATGATGGACAACAGAGCGGATGACATATCGCCGGGGCGAGGGTGATCATGCTGCGTATCTCGCGGAGAAAGTCTTTCTGGCGACGACACTTCAGCCATTTGGGCAGTGGTGCGCTATAATGTCATGGAGTGAGCCGCTTGACGTCCTTGTGTACAGCTCCCGCGATGGTGGCCGCGAATGCCGATGCGCTGGCTACGACGGATGTGGATTGGGACAGGGACGTGGACGCTGTGCGACGGTCTTCCAACCCGAGTCTCGTAGGCCCAGGCCTTGCTAGAAAAGGTTCCCCGTGAAGCACGAAACGCAGTGTGGTGACACTTGAATGTGGTCGCAGCAATTGGGAACGTCGACAAGCTTGGCGCAACCCCCCCCTTCGAAATCAGTTCGGTTGGAAACACCCGAGATATCTCCATCATAACATTCAAAGCGAACGCAGGAATGGTCGAACTCGCTACTCACATTTGAATTGAATAGCGCACGACTGCGAACTGGCTTCATAAAACGCTGCAGGTACTCGGCTTCCACGCCAGATCCGGAAGCTGCCTCGTGTGAGTTGGGACTCGGCCCTATATGGTTGAGGGCGGACAGGATCATCTTGCGCATGGCATATGCAGTGCGAAGGGTACTGCAAATGCGCTGTACGTGACTGCGGACGGATGTCGAGCAATCTGAGTCTTCGGTATGGACAAACGAACGTGTCTCCTGCTGTACGTTTGCGCGCCGAACGAAGCTACGATAAGACGCCAATGCGTAATGGACACTACTGCCTGTAAACAGTCAGTGCATCATGAGCATACCGTTACGAGCCCCACTCAAACCATGAAGGTCAGCCCCTTCCCCATAATCTGTGCCTTGCTCTTGATGCGCCTACCCTTACTGCACATCCTCAATCAAGAGAACGGAACACGCAGCAAATATTGCCGATCAAAGTGTTCACAAATTGGTCGACGCTACCGTTTCATCCTGGCTTGACACCGCTAGCGCTAGAAAGCGAAACTACCGCCAACAAGCACGCCCCATGACTTGCCACCTGCGAGGCGTCTAGGTAGCATGCACCTAGCCAAGCCTTCACGACATCACACCACAGACGGCGGCCGGCACAGTGACCCGGGCGCATGGACATGGATGAGAAAGCTTCCCCAGGCCGGCTTGCAAGGGCATGGCGGGACGCACTGGGCAAATGCGCTGCTGACTGCATGCTGACGACCACCCCGCCGGGGGCAGCGCCACCCTCCAACCCCAAACCTTGCTGCGTGATCGCTCGTCAGCATGGGCGTGGAGAGTGAGGGTACGGGTCGATCAGCGGCAGGACCATTACGGTGTTCGGATTCGCAAGTCAGAGTTCGGTCAGACCAAAGGGTCAAATTACCCGATGAAACGGCCAGCAATGTCGAGCTCGTCAAGATCGCAACTCGCCCCATGCGGAGTCAGCTCCTGTCATGGAAGCTTGTGATCAACGATGCTACCGGGGTTGCGGCACCTCAAGCCTCGTCATGGTCATCTACCCAAGCTGCCCTACTACCACCCCGACTCCCCGAATCAGTAACAGGGGGGTCATCAAGCGCGCTCACGCTGGCGGCGGGTATGCGAGTCTAGCATGGTGTCGAGGCGACGCTATGGTGAGACGCAGCGGCGACACCGAGAGTCTGTGGCTGGTGGGGTTGTCTCGTCGAGATCTCTGACCTCGCCGGCGGCGACGGGCTTGGTGGTAATGGTGAGAGAATGTCGATCGACGATGACACTATGTATGTCGGCGACTCCGACGTTCAGATGGTGTCTTACTGCGTTTCCAGCGTTATGACATGGCGGCCGGAGTGGATGGTGCGTCGGGACGCAAGATGGGCAAGATGATGGGATGCACGTCGACAACGACGGGCTACTTTTTCATTTCACCACTGGCACGGGCTAGCAACCGATACTGAATCCTGGCTGGAAGGCATTTCACCTCAGGTTCTGTCCGCAAGTCCACACTCCGAAGACGACAGATTGGGCGATGTGTACTTTGCGACGATACGTGCGCAGTCGTAACCAGCGACCGTGGGCGCTCACCCACGGAGACCGGCATTGTCGCCGACCGAAATCTCGGCCGGGTGCTGGTGTCGGCATTCTCGCGGCACTAAGATTTCACGAAACGCTTGGTGAACAGTGGTCGAATGGCATGTGGGGTTGCGTGCCTTCCTGTCGCGGACAAGTGTGAATTCATTGCATCGGGAATGACCGACAAGACTCAAGACCTCCGCTCTTTATCCAAAAGTCTATGCGACCACAGTGCAGATGCAGACGTCATCGATACGGCGTGATTTCGAGAGTGACGGGGGCGTTGACGCAGACCTGATACAAGGCGACATCAGACACTGTTCACGAGCGTAGTCCACGCAACCCGGACAAGAAATTGCAGCTTTCAGGTCGTCATGATCCTTCCCACGGTCGCTCATCCGTCACACAGCTCTCGGACCTGTCGGCGCACGTGACTGTCGATTGACTCCCGGCCGCCATCGCGATGTCGTGAAGAGCACGGCCGGCGCACAAGGGCGTCATGGACACGGATATCAAACAGAAGACTTACATGCCAGCACTACGTAAGACCTCGGAGCATTTGATCTTCAGCGTAAAACGCACCCTTCTACATCGCTGAGCCGCCCCCCAACACAGGGCAGGTGCTATGTTGTCAAGCAACGAGTCTACCTCGGGTATTGTCTCGACTCTCCTCGATATCCCTGGCCACACAAGCTCGAGCATTCATATTGCTTTCGTCGATTGCCTTGATCGAAATATTGCAATAATGTACAACCCTCTCTCCGTACTCCTCAGTAGTGCATGCATGCCGCCACCCACCCTCCACCACCGTCCAGCCCCGAGCTAGCGATTTTAAAGTGCTGATGCTGCCAACATCGAATGGTGGCTTGCCCAATACCGGTACTTCATCATCAGTAGTCACGAGGTGGACCCCTCCTGACACCTGACGAGCGTACGCACCAGACAGCATAGAGAAGGGGGGTGTGTGTCACCAGCACACCCTCGCAGTCGAGGCTTCCAAGTTTAAGAGAGGCAGCCTCGGTGTCAGCTCATCGGATTGGGGAGCTGGCCAGGAGTCGAGGCGCAGGACAAAGACAAGACAATGAGAGCTGTGGCACTGGTGGGGCGCAGCAGAGGGGCTTCTGTATTGCCCCCCGCTGGAAAAGCTGCCTCGCATTGCTTGGAGTAGTGGTGTTCACATCATCTTACCTCTCGCATGAAAGGTGTGGGTAAGGCACAGCAGCAGCTGAATGAAAGCATTGAGCACAGTAAAGCAACACTCTACTGTGCGGAAGCCAACGTCCGGCCCAGATACACGCGGTCTGATCTCATTATTCGCGCTGTGTGCTACTGTGCTGCAGGTGGTATAAGCCAGCCAGCCAGCCAGCCAGCCAGCCTAGTAGTCTAATTCCCAAGGCTGCCTTGCCTGCGTGGGGAAATTGGGTATGCCGTGAAAGCGCGCGCCGTGGGGCGTGCACGCGGTAACATGAGGTACAGCGCACATGATCCCAAACGCTTTTCCTTTTCTGCCCAGGCCAGCCGCCACCCACCACGGAACGAGGATCAACCGCTGAGAATCGTCAAAAGTCGTGAAGGGAACGTA
>NAJQ01000036.1:49087-67026 GCA_005059865.1 Friedmanniomyces simplex
AGCGTGGAGAGCACTCCGGTTGCGATTTGCAAGCTATCACCTACGGTCTTGACGTGATCCAGCATCGGCTCAACAGACTCCTGCAAGTCTTTGTTGTAAGTAGACGGAATGCCCTTGACACTCATCATCAACCCAGCCATGTGCCCAAAGACACGACCGCTCTTCCCGCGAAGCAGCTCGAGGGAATCCGGGTTCTTCTTCTGCGGCATTAGGCTCGAGCCCGTACTGTATGCATCCGCGAGCTGCACGAAAGCGAACTCGCCGGTGGAGTAGATGATGAGATCCTCGGCCCAACGACTCATATGCATCATCAGCATGCTGCCCCATTGCATCGTCTCGACCACGAAGTCCCGGTCCGCGACGCCGGCGAGGGAGTTCATGATCAGGCCGTCGAAGCCGAGCTCTTTCGCCATGGCCTCGCGGTCGATGTCGAATGGGTTACCAGCTAACGCTCCGCAGCCGAGGGGGCATTGGTTCACTCGTGCTTTCAGTTCCCGTAGTCGCTGGAGGTCTGAAGCGAAGAAGGAACCGTACATCAGCATCCAGTGGCTCCACCGGATCGGCTGGGCGCGTTGCAGGTGCGTGTACCCCGGCATCACGGCCTCGATCTCCTTCTCTGCGCGTGCTGCGATGACTTTGAGGAAGTCGACGAGATACTCCTCGAGCTTCTCCAGCTCTTCGCGAAGCCATAACCGCATATCCGTGGCCACCTGATCGTTACGACTCCGTCCGGTGTGCAGCTTCCTGGCGGTCTCCTTCCCAATCACCTCGCCCAATCGTCGCTCGTTCGCCGTGTGAATGTCCTCGTCTACCTCCGGTTTGATCTCGAACGTGTTGGTCTCCCACTCCTTGTGGACTTGCTTCAGGCCGCGCTCAATCGCGGAGAACTCGTGCTGAGTAAGGATGCCGGTGTGGGTGTTTGCACGAGCGTAGGCGATGCTGCCGCGGATGTCCTGGGAGTAGAAGACGCGGTCGAAGGTGAGGGATTCGTTGTACTGCATCATGACCGGGTCGACGGAGCCCGTAAAGCGACCGCCCCAGAGCTTGGTGGTGTTGGAGGAGGACATCGTGGGGGATCTCGCGGGTTGTAAAGTTCTTCAGCGGTACGAAAGGGCGTTCAATGTCAATGCTTTGCGATCCGCTCTCGAAAAAAGTTGGACTTGTATCTGACTGCGCGATAAGAGAGCTCTTATCGCGGCCCGAGCGGTGACACCCGCCCGGCCTCCGCCTATGCATGAGTGAGCTGATATGGTCGATGCGCCGGAAGATACAGCACCACCACCTTCGGCGAGACCATTCTCATAACCTCACCAGGACTACGTGCGCGGTATGGCGACGAAGAACCTCTACCACCGCCGCCTGGTCGCTGACTCGGCCGCCAAAGCCTGCTGGATCTGCTACAAGCCCTCCAGCACCGTTCTCATCACCCCGGACCAGGACGACTACTTCTACATCTGCGCCGGCCACCTCAAGGACTCCAAATTCGCCATCGCCAAGGACGCCGACGAAGTTGCTCAGCGCAAGCGCAAGGAGGAGCTGGATAAGGAGATCGAGGCCGTGAAGACGGAGTTCGAGGAGAAGATGCGGAAGAAGATGACGAGGCGGAAGCAGAAGGAGTATGAGAAGGATGGCAAGGAGGAAAAGAAGAAGGACGGGAAGGAGGCGGAGAAGGAGGACGAGAAGGATGACAAGGAGAAGGAGGAGCGGTTGAAAGAGTTGGAGAAGAAGAAGGATCCGGCGGAGAAGGCGAACGTTGATGGGCCGAGAGTATTTGAGCTGCAGAAGCAGTTTTGGGGCATGCGGGTGCAGAAGAAGAGGGACGCGGAGGCGGCGAGGCGGAATCGCGAGAGATTGAGGACGCAGGGGGGTTTGCCGAGTGTGCCGTCCGGTAATCCGTGAGGCCTGAGATGGACGATATTATGTCATCACGAGGATGCATCGCGAGCATGCGACTATGCGACAGCTTTGAAGTCAGTCGCCAACGAGCAGTGCGAGAGCATGTCGAATTTCCCTCAGACACACTTTGAGTCTTGCGGAGGGCAAGCGGTATGCTGGGTATCAACGTATACGCCACCGACGGGCCAACCGTGGCATCAAGGTGTATTGCGATAGTCGCAGAACGACAGCGGTCCGAGAGCTTTGGCCGTTCCCTTCGAGCAGCATATGATGGACAACAGAGCGGACGAAACATCGCCGGGGCGAGGGGGATCATGCTGCGTATCTCGCGCAGAAGGTCTTTCTGGCGACGACACTCCAGCCAGTTGGGCAGTGGTGCGCTATAATATCACGGAGTGAGCCGCTTGACGTCCTTGTGCACAGCTCCCGCGATGGTGGCCACGATTGCCGATGCGCTGGGTACGACGGATGTGGGTTGGGACGAGGACGTGGACGCTGTGCGGCGGTCTTCCAACCCGAGTCTCGTAGGCCCAGGCCTTGCTAGAAAGGGTTCCCCGTGAAGCACGAAACGCAGTGGTGACACTTGAATGTGGTCGCAGCAAATGGGAACGTCGACAAGCTTGGCGCAACCCCCCCCTTCCAAATCAATTCGGTTGAAAACACCCGAGATATCTCCATCATAACATTCAAAGCGAACGCAGGTATGGTCGAACATGCTACTCACATTTGAGTTGGATAGCGCACGACTGCGAACTTACTTCATAGAACGCTGCAGGTGCTCGGCTTCCATGCCAGATCCGGAAGCTGCCTCGTGTGAATTGGGACTCAGCCCTATATGGTTGAGGACGGACAGGATCATCTTGCGTATGGCATATGCAGTGCGAAGGGTACTGCAATTGCGCTGTACTTGAATGCGGACGGATGTCGAGCAAGCCGAGTCTTCGGTATGGACAAACGAACGTGTCTCCTGCTGTACGTTTGCGTGCCGAACGAAGCTACGATAAGACGCCATGGCGTAATGGACACTACTGCTTGTAAACAGTCAGTGCATCATGAGCATACCATTACGAGCCCCACTCAAACCATGAAGGTCAGCCCCTTTCCCATGATCAGTGCTTTGCTCTTGATGTACCTACTCTTACTGCGCATCCTCAATCAAGATAACGGAACACGCAGCAAATATGGCCGATCAAAGTGGTCGCAAATCGGTCGATGCTACCGTTTCATTCCGGCTTGACACCGTTAGCGCTAGAAAGCGAAACTACCACCTCGCCGGGGGCAGCGCCGCCCTCCAACCCAAAACCTTGCTCCGTGATCGTTCGTCAGCATGGGCGTGGAGAGAGAGGGTACGGGTCGATCAGCGGCAGGATCATTACGGTGTCCGAATTCTCAAGTCAGAGTTCGGTCAGACCCAAGCATTACATTTCCCGGCGACGCAACCAAAACAATGTCGAGCTCGTCAAGGTGGAACTTCGACCGACGCGGAGACAGCTCCTGTCAAGGTAGCTGGTGATCAACGATGCTACCGGGGTTGCGGCACCTCAAGCCTCGTCATGGTCATCTACCCAAGCTGCCCTACTACCACCCCGACTCCCCGAATCAGTAATAGGGGGGTCATCAAGCGCGCTCACGCTGGCGGCGGGTATGCGAGTCTAGCAGGGTGTGGAGCCGACGCTATGGTGAGACGCAGCGGCGACCCCGAGAGTCTGTGGCTGGTGGGGTTGTCTCGTCGAGATCTCTGACCTCGCCGGCGGCGACGGGCTTGGTGGTAATGGTGAGAGAGTGTCGATCGACGATGACACTACTTTTGTCGGCGACTCCGACGTTTAGATGGTGTGTTACTGTTTCCAGCGTTATGACATGGCGGCCGGAGTGGATGGTGCGTTGGGACGCAAGATGGGCAAGATGATGGGATGCACGTCGACAACGACGGGCTGCTTTTTCATTTCACCACTGGCACGGCCTAGCAACCGATACTGAATCCTGGCTAGAAGATAGTTCACCTCGGGTTCTGTTCGCAAGTCCACACTCCGAAGACCACAGATTGGGCGATGTGTACTTTGCGACGATACGTGCGCACTTGTAACAAGCGACGGTGGGCGCTCCCCCACGGAGACCGGCATTGTCGCCGACCGGAATCTCGGCCAGGTGCTGGTGTCGGCATTCTCGCGGCATTAAGGTTTCACGCACGAAACGCATCGTGAACGGTGGTCGAATGGCATGTGGGGCTGCGTGCCTTCCTGTCGCGGACAAGTGTGAAATTATTGCATCGGGAATGAGAATACTTAAGACCTCCGCTCCTTATCCAAAAGTCTACGCGACCACAGTGCAGATGCGGACGCCATCGATACGGCGTGATTTCGAGAGTGACGGGGCGTCGACACAGACCTGATACAAGGCGACATCAGACACTGTTCACGAGCGTAGTCCACGCAACCCGGACAGGAAATTGCAGCTTTCAGGTCGTCATGATCCTTCCTACGGTCTGCTCGCCGTCACAGCTCCCGGACCTGTCGGCGCACGTGACTGTCGATAGACCCCCTGGTCGCCATCGCGATGTCGTGAAGAGCACGGCCGGCGCACAAGGGCGTCATGGACACGATATCAAACAGAAGACTTACCCTCTGTCACTACGTAAGACCTCGGAGCAGTTGGTCTTCAGCGTAGAACGCACCCTTCTACAGCGCTGAGCCGCCCCCCAACACAGTGCAGGTGCTATGTTGTCAAGCAACGAGTCTACCTTGGGTAATGTCTCGGCTCTCCTCGATATCCTTGGCCACACAAGCTCGAGCATTCATATTGCTTTCGTCGATTGCCTTGATCGAGATATCGCAATAATGTACAACCCTCTCTCCGTACTCCTCAGTAGTGCATGCATGCCGCCATCCACCCTCCACCACCGTCCAGCCCCGAGCTAGCGATTTTAATGTGCTGATGCTGACAACATCGAATGGTGGGCTTGCCAATACATACATGTACTTCTCTTCGGTAGTCACGAGCTGATTGACCCACGTCTCCTGTACGAAGCAGGGTAAAGGAGATTCTCACAAGCACCCCCTCCCAGCACGCCTTCGCACACTTGTAGGGAAAGGTCTCAGTGTCAGCTCATCAGATAGATAGCTTAGCTGACCAGGAGTCGAGGCGCAGTACAATGACAATTTGGAGTGGTAGGAAAGTGTATCTCTGGCTAAAAAGTCGCCCTGCTTGCTGGAAGCAATGGTCGCACGCCCTTACCTCTTGCAAAACGGAAAGGTGTGGGTAAAACTAAACACAACAACCAGCTAAGACGAAAACAGCACAGTAAAGCAACACTCTACTGTGCGGAAGCCAACGTCCGGCCCAGATACACGCGGTCTGATCTCATTATTCGCACTGTGTGCTACTGTGCTGCAGGTGGTATAAGCCAGCCAGCCAGCCAGCCAGCCTAGTAGTCTAACTCCCAAGGCTGCCTTGCCTGCGTGGGCAAATCGGGTATGTCGTGAAAGCGCGCGCCGTGGGGCGTGCACGCGGTAACATAAGGTACAGCGCATATGATCCCAAACGCTTTTTCCTTTCTGCCCAGGCCAGCCGCCACCCACCACGGAACAAGGATCAACCGCTGAGAATCGTCAAAAGTCGTGAAGGGAACGTAAGGCGCTGGCTCGGGCTCGTGCTCGTGCTCGTGCTCGTGCTTCGTGCTGCACGTCGCCACGTCGCACAGGGTTAGGATCATCAACCAATCAGCTTCTCTCCCGCGGTGTGGAAGCTCGATCTGGAGCTTTCGTGAAAAATCGGTGTGGTGTAGTGTGGTGTGGTGTGGTGTGGCGTGGTGTGGCGTGGTGTGGTAGACTGGTGGTGGTGGTCTCAAGTCGTTCGTACGTAAACATCGTAGCTTTCACTTTCACTTTCAGCTGTCATGTGGCGTCTCGGCCAAGACCCCATGGCTCGCGCTCGCCCCCAACCCCGTCGTCGTCACCATGAGCGCAGGAGGGGGCGGCCCACCTTCCGCCACAACAATACTCGAAGTGACGCGCTTCTCCGGCGGCGGCTCATCCTTCATGCACGCCGCCTCGAGCAAGTTCGTCCACTTCCCGCTCGTCCCCGCATGGCTGTGCTTGAGATGCTGGCGGAAGTGGTCCGCGCGGAAGAACTTCTTCGCGTGGTTGCACTCGCCGAACTTGTGCACGTGGTTGAGGTGCTCGGCGCGGAGGTCCCATTGCGGGGGGTTGGAGAAGTCGTCCCCGCAGTAGCCGCAGACGTCCGCGCCGTTGACGGTGGTGGGGTGGAAGGCGGCCTCGGGCCCGGAGAGGGCGGCGCAGGACCAGGAGTGCTTGCGGAGGTGGAGGGAGTTCTGGTGGCGCTCGGCTTCGTTTTTGTTCTTGAAGCGGTTCGGGCAGTAGGCGCAGGTGTATTGCTTTTCGGATTCGTGCAATCTGTCGGAATCGTCAGCCATCGAGAGGTCATCGACTGGGATAAGACCCGTGAATGGGAAGGCAATTAATTCCCATCCTCCATCAGAATGCTTGGCGAACTGGTGCAAGGGGCACACAAGGCGAAAGAGCACAACATGGAGAGTGCAGGAAGAATGGTGACGTCGGAGGTGCGTCGGCTAGTAGATGGAACGCTTTAGATCTTACCTAAGCTCCTCCTGCGTGTCGAATTTCTTCGGCTTCTTGGGACAGCACTCGCAGATGAAGATGCCCTGCAAGTGAGACGCACTACTGCCATGCTGCGAGTGGGTCATGCTGCTGCTGTCCGCGGAAAGGTCGCGACCGCCTGCTGGTGTGCTTTCCGATAAGGTCCTCTGGTGGGTGGGAGGGAGAGCTCTAGCGCTCTCGTAAGGCGCGCCGAGCCGCAGTGCAGGGTCGACGGCCGGGGAAGCTGCACCTGGGGATAAGCGGTTGGAGCCATAGCTTGTCGCGCTACTGGGGATGCTGGCGATGCCAAGGGAGGAGCCGAGAGAGCCATGCCGTGGTCCGAGTGAGGAGGTGGATGATATTGAGGATTGGTTGGGATGGAAGCGCGAGATAGGCGAGTGCTGGTTTGGTGGGATCGATCGGCGAAAGACCTCGTTGTGGCCGGAGGCACTGCTGATAGAGCTGCGCTGCTCTCTAGCCCCTTCACGTGGTGGAGAAGATGCTCGTCGCTTGGTACCAGTCTTGAGCTGGAAGTCGTCCGATCCAGATGGACTCCTGTCGTGGATATTGAGGTTGCCCATCTGGCCTTCCTCCATAAGATCTTCATTGACGAACATGGAATGATCGAAGCTGTTTCTGTGTAATACGTTGTCATCATATGCTATGCTGCCATGGCGTGTTGGTGGGCCTCGGCTGCTGTCCCGTCGGCCATGCTCTGCCCAGAAGCCGGTGAACCCGGGCGAGACACCGCCTGAGACGGGCCATCTGGAGGTTGCTGGCGAGTCTATAGAGTTGGAAGCAGTGTGTCGTCGTTCCGGCAAGGAGAGAGGTTTCAGCTGTCCGTTACGACGTTCGTTCTCGGACTGAGAGAGCGGCACAGCATCCGGGAGACCAGCCGAGTGTGAGACTGATTGCCGTTTAGGTGTGTTGGGTCCGCCTATGCGACTCAGCAGCTGCTTGTCGTAGGTGTTGGACGACGCCTCGAGGGTGCGCTGCTCTAATTGTCGTTCACTTTGTAACCTGGGACGCAAATTGTTAGTTCGTGGTGATGCATCGCAGTCCGTGTGAGCACGAAAACCAAGCGTTCGCCGCATGGGCCCATGCTAGTATAACGGTGAGTTTGCAGGTGGATCGGTACCTACCTGTAGTTTGACGAAAGACGGGAGCCATTACCATCTTCGTCACTGTGCGCCGTGTGCTCATCCCCCATATCGTAGTCGCGGTCGACCGTCACCGTGCTGATCGAGCTGCCTCTCCGTGCTTCCGCGGCAGCTCTTTGTGCGTAGACGTCGCGCTCTTGCTCCTGCCGAAAACCGTGCAAGCCACCTCCCAGCAGACTAGAGCCCGGCTTGACGGGTGCAGCGCGGCCAAAGTCGGAGCCGTTGGGGTCGTTGCCCCATTGCCAACCCGGGTCGTGTCCCGCTGATAGATTCGGGATGTAGCTCGGCGGTGGCAAGGGCGGTGGCACCGGGTCTTGGGCCCGCGGGATGGCCATGGGTGAGGAGGCGAATGGGGAAGGGTAGGTGGGGGAGTTGAGGTAGCGGTGGTGCTGTGATATGCGGATCGATGGTGTCGACGAGGACATGTTCGCGCGAAAGGACGGACTGGCAGGTCGGCAGCCGCCACCGACTCAGCACGAGGCGCTTATTGTGGTGGCCCACGGGAGCATCAATAATAATGGTGGAGGATCGAGGTAAGCTGAAGCGGAGCTGCAACGAGAGTCATGCGGAGCACAAGACGTGAGAACAACGGTGCTGGGCCGCCTTTGCTGCTCACAAGCGCCGACTCCCTGAGGCCCACACCCGCCCACCTCCTATGCTGTGCAGGCAGGCAGAGGTGCGCGCCGCACGACTACTGATGAGACTCTGGGACTGGGACGGGGACCGGGATGGGGGATGCTTCACAGCTTCTTTCCGCATGTGGAGAGCGCGAAGTAGTGGGCGAGAGGAGAGGCTGTGCAGAGGGCAGAACCTAGATCCCTGCTGAAGCGGGCCGCGGCGACGGATAGATGCTGCAAAGTTAGTGGTTAAAGGGACACGCGGGCGGTCGGGCTGGTCTTTGGGTGGGAGAGAATTTCTCTCGCTCTCGACGCACAGCAAGACGACGGTGACATGCCAAGGCCGGGGGTGGGTGCTCCTCTCCGCTGCTCATGCAAGCATTATTGCTCGCCTCAGCGAAGCCCTGCCTAATTCGCCACGGCCGTGCAGGAAAACAAGGGACAGCCGACAGATTGCGGAGACCGAGTAGGAATATACAGAGTTTGCGCCAACAGATCGCAGGGCTGTCCGACAAGGCGTGACTCCCGCTCTCCTCCAACTCCTCCTCCTCATCAAATATCATCCTATATAGTTGCATGGTGCATCTCGGACTCACCGTCGCCAAGTCCTCCCTCTGGAGCCACAGCTTGCCACCATCGTACGGATCCTCCACTCTTTTCGACCGCACAACGACGACGGCACTGTAATAATCGAGATTGAATGCGTGACTTCAGCCCAGCCCAGCCAAGCCCACCTCAAGTGGGGTCGATTCGACACGGCAGAGCCCTAAATGTGCTTAGATAATAGCGTACCAGGTATCCCCTCGGAGCCATGCCGATCTGAGTAAGGTAGCGGATAGTCGGCCTGGACGAGCGGGTCGTCAGTGCGGTGTACATGTAGTAGTTATTCTCGCCTCAGCCCTATGGCTGTCCAGCGTAGATACTGTAGCATGTGAAGATGGGCCACCTGCAACCCGAGGGCAGTCCTTCTTGGCATGGTCAACCAGAACTTGCAGCCAGATGGCACCTCTGCAGTTCCGCAGGCGTCGCGGTAGTCCTGCGGTAGTTCTGCGGTAGTCCTGCGGTCGTCGAGGTCCTCAAGGAGGGCATCCTTGCCAATGTCGAGCCGACATGCAACTTGCATTCCGACCCAATGCGATAGCACGTCCATCGAGGTCCGACGAGGCGAGCTCGACCTGCATGTTGCACGAATCGTACCTCCGGTGTTGGTCGTCCGTAGGCGACTCACCGTCGCGACAGGCGATGGAGGTGACCACTTTACCTCATGTCATGCATGTCGTCACCGAGGTGCGAATTACCTCTACGGGCAAGCTAAAGCAGATAAGGCACCTCCGAGAATATGGCCTGAAACCAAGCTATTGGCGAGCGAATATCGATATGCCAAGACTGTAGCCTCCAATAACTCCCCGAATTCGCCACGCCGCGCTCGAATCGGTGTCCCCGAACGTTCCATGTTGCCGCCACCCATATCGACACCCGCAAAACACATCCCGACCACACGGCAGACGACGAGTTTGTCCCGAATCCAGGTCATATCATCGTCCACAGCAGACCAACGCGCATGGCACTCGACAAAGTCCCCGGCGAGCTAAACCTCTACATCGGCGGGTTCGTCCCATAACTCCTCTCAGCCTGCGGAGACACACCCAATGTTCAGATTCTGATACCTGGCTACTAGCATCTTCACCCTACGCCGTAAAGAAGCCCTGCAGGCGGCCGGCATCACGCATGTTCTATCGGTGTTGAGACTGCCCCTGGACGAGGGGTTGTTTGAGGGTTTCGCTCACAAAGTCGTGGAGGTCGACGATGTAGATGATGAGAACCTGCTCGAACACTTTCCGGCTTGCAATGAGTTTATTCGGGAGGGATTGGAGGGCGGCGGAGGGGTATTTGTGCATTGGTGAGTCGTCTCTCATTCCTTCGTGTGGTACCGGTCGTCCAAGCCCACTTCAGAAACAATTGTCTCGATCGCCATAACGACAACAATCTCAAGGTTCGTTCTGAACATGGACTGGACACCTGTGGTGGCATTTCATCGAGGCGCCCTGTCGCAGTGTCCTCTTCCCCTTACACCGATTGATGTAAAGCTGTCAACCTCCCCTACTAACAACACAGCGCCATGGGCAAATCTCGCTCAGCAACGGTCACGTGCGCCTACCTGATGCAACACCACTGCATCACGCCCGACGAAGCGCTCGCCCAGATCCGACAAGCTCGGCCGCTCTGTGAGCCCAACGAGGGTTTCTGGAAGCAGCTCGAGCTGTACCATTCTATGGCGACTCCCAAGGAAGTCGACGAGATTCCGGCGTATCAGCGATGGCTCTACCAGCGCGAGATCGAACTGAGTCGGGCTTGTGGCCAGGCGCCGGAAGCGGAGAAGATACGGTTTGAGGACGAGCACGTTCGGGAGCAAGGTGGCGCGGAGTTTGAGTTGAGGTGCCGGAAGTGCAGGTAAGTCCTCGTCATGCCAATATTCGTCCAACTAACCTGTACCTAACCTGACCTCTCACAGACGCCGACTAGCAACCTCCCAATACCTCATCACCCACCAACCCCGACCAAACACCACCGCCATAGCAACCCCAACAACAACCCCAACATCACCATCCTGCTCCCACTACTTCCTCGACCCCCTCTCCTGGATGAAACCCGAGCTCGAACAAGGCAAACTAGACGGCCGCCTCGAGTGCCCGAAATGCAAGGCCAACGTCGGCAAGTACGCGTGGCAGGGGATGCAGTGTAGTTGTGGCGACTGGGTCGTCCCCGGGATCAGTCTGGCGAAGGGGAGGATCGATGAGGTGAAATCGAGACCGCTGGGCTCTGGGACGGCGGGGGTAGGGGTGGGGATGGGGATTCGGTTGCCGCCGTCGAATGAGGGTGGGAGGCGGACGGGGGTGGGAGGGCAGGGGAATCTGTGAGGGTGGGTCTGGGATGAGGGAGGGGGGGGGGAAGGTGTGGTTGCTGTATCATTCTGTATAGGTTTCCGATAACCGGCAAGCTCATTACTTTCTGTCTCATCCTGGACTCTAAACCCGCCCGGGTACGTACATACAAATACTACTAGCCCCAATCCTTTCGCCTTTCTCTGCTTTATTATCACACACGGTGGACCCAACACCCGCGTTCTCTTTCGCCCGGCTAACACGGCCCCCCTCCCATGCGTCTCAGGTACACAAGCGAGCGGTGTTTGTTTATAATCAAGAACCTTGTTTGGGAAGGATTCGTTGGGGGTTTCTTTCCCCCACGATTCGATACATGTACCCACATATGTAGCACCCTCCTCCTCCTAAGGAGCACTAATACTACTTACCACTGCTGCAGCAGTGCTTATCCTGCCTTCATGCAGAGTCTGTTGATCCTGCGGTCCTTTTTACGCGACGAACATGGTGCATGAGTAAGGTAAAGGTGGGAGGTAAGGTAAGGTACCTCAAGGTTTCCATCCAAGCGAGAAAGTTCGTAGACAGCTTTATCGTGGACGTGCTCTTGGACCTTCTGGTCAGCATCCATGGGCGACCGGCACTGCCGCCCTCTAGACAGTCACTCGCAGGCTACAACGAGCGGTTATCGGGACTTGTTCACCAGCTACATATACTGTACTGGCCGCGCGAGGGCGAGTGATTAGAGATCGTCAGAGCAGATCACCGCTTCAAGAAGAACAAACTTGCTCATGATAGCGCATTCACAGCATTGGAAAGCAAGCCTGAAAACCGGAAACCCCAATCAATGCAACCGGGGCTGCCGAGTGATTGAGATAAAGCTACATACCCAGCAGCAGCAGTCCTCGCTTACAAGTTACACGTAGTCCCCTGTCCTTCGCAAAGCAACCGCAGAAAACATTTCTGCACAGTACCTTCCATGACTTCCTGTATGTACACTAGCCCCCATGCCATTCCCAGCCCTCCCCTCTCCGGCCAACCGTCACGTCACGGCATCCATTTCGTTCGTTTCTCACTTTTATCAAAAGCTCCCCCGCCCACGCTTGTTGATCTCTTCCAACCCCCTTCGTGGCAGGAGCGCATATGCTAGGTAGATGCGCGCTGACCAAGCAAGCAAATAAGAACCACCAGACCAGCGCCAACGCTAAAAAAGAGCAAATTCTATCCCTTCCCTTTTCCATAAATGACACGGAAGGTTGTGCCGCCCGTAGTCATAGTAAGTAAACCGCCAGCCTCAGTCTCAGCCTCAGTCTCAGCTCCACGACTCGTTTCAACAGTATGGGGGAGCTGTGTGAGGGATGCTCATCATCATCATCATCAAGCAGCACCGCCCAACATATTCATGCTCGCCTCCGCCGGCGGCGTGAGCACGTCGTCCGAGAGCTCCACAACACTAGCCGTAGCTCCAGCAGTGTCGTGTAGAGTGGAATCCAGCACTACCGGCTCTGCGGCAACCAGCGAGCTGCTGCTGCTGGCAAAAAGCTGCGAAGTAGAGCGCTGCAGCCCCGGCCGCTCAGCCGCCTTCTCCTGCAGTGAAAGGGGAGGAGGAGGAGGAGGAGGAGGAGGGCCCGCATTGCGAATCGGCAGCGTCGTCTCGAAACTGTCGTCGGAGAAGGTACTCGGGTTCGACGCCATGGAGACGTCGATGTCGTCGCAGTAGGGGGGTTTGCCGGCCAAGGCATCGGCGAGGGCGTCGATGTTAGCGACGACCGAGTCCGTGCGCTTCATGAAGGGCCGGTCGTCCAGGCGACCGTGGCGTTTGGCGTACTCGAAGACGGCTTCCGGGTCGAAGGCACGGATGAGTTCGATATCGCCTGGTCGCGCCTTGGGGTTGGCGTAGGCCTGGTACTCCGCGATCACGTCGTCGATGGGCCAGCGTTGAATCTTCCGCAGGCAGGCGATGACGCAGCCTGTGCGGTGCTTGCCCTGGTTGCAGTGGATGTACAGCGGGTAGTGGGCCGAGTCCATCACGATGAGGAGGGCTTCGCAGAGGGAGTCCCACGTCGTGTTCACTTTGCCTTCTTTGTTCGGCGCGATGTCGACGCGGTGGCGGGTGATACCCTGGCTGCTAATCCAGTGACCGTACGCTTCGGAAGGCTCGGTCTCGACCAAGCAGCTACGCGACGATCAGCTTCATATCGCGATTAGAGTGCGACGGCAGACGTACAGCAGGTTGCGAACGTCGAGCAACTTGAGAAAGTTCAGATTGCGATCCTGAGGATAGGCGCTCCTGAACACGTCGCCCTCCTGAGTAGCGCCGTAGTTCGGTGGCGGGATCAGCGGCCTGAGTCGGCATGGACACGGCGGTATGCGGAGGGTTGGCGTCGCGGCGCCAGACTCCGGCGGCGAGGGCGGTCGGGATTCCGACTGCGCTAGTCACTGTCAGACCCCTGCCCAGCCAAAGAGATGTACAAGGAGCGGTAAGAGGTAGCCATACCTAAACCCAGCATGTCGCCATCCTTCAACTCGCCCGCTGCGAAGCAATCGGGCGCCCTCTCGATGCGAACAGAATTCTCGAACTGCATCGGCTCTACCGTCACCAGACGCGCACCCTCATACACCAGCGGATCCTTCTCCTGTTTCGACGGCATATACACAACACCGGTGGAGGGGGGCATGCCGCCTCCGTAAGTCTCCGGCAGATATCCCCCCATGACAGCGCTCTTTCGTGGCTGCACTCGTCGTGCCGCAGAAGAGTATGTCTGAACGACACCCCCAGTTATGGCTTATGCTCCGCAAGGCGCAAAAAGCGCTCCCCAAGTATAATACCCTGGTGAGAGTAGACCGCTAGACGAGTATAGCGAATACTATGCCGGTATAGCGATGCACCTGCGAACCACTCAATCAGCCTCTGTTGAATGAGACACATCCACGTGTAGTCTCGGCGCATGCGCCAGTTCAAACGCAAGACAGTCAGGGTCGCCTGGCCGCCTACACACCTTTTTCCCGCTACGACAACGCCAGGCAAGCGCAGCCTAGAACGCAGTTGTCCGCGCACATCCGTATATCCATCGTGCGAAGAGGTTTGAGGTGAGTATAGTATGGAATATACTGTCGTCGCCGTCTGTCGTCGAGGTAGTGTAGTGTAGTATCCCGCCAAAAAGACCAGCGATCGCCGCAACGCGCTGGTGAGTGGGCGGACAGGGTGATGGGGGAGATGATATAGTGGTCGCCGCGCTGGATGGATGAATTACGACGTTGTGGGCTTGTTACCATTACAAAGGAAAGAGTTGGTTGAGGACATATACAGTAAATGAAGTAGTTGCCGCCACCGCCGCCGCCGTCGCCGCCGCGGGTGGAGGTGGTGCCTTGGGGTGCCCATCAGACTTTCCCACCTTTTCCTCATCATCGCTCGCGTGGCCACGGATTCGTCAAGCGCGGAGATGGCCCGCTTCCGAGCGAATGGGCGGGCTGGCATGTGATTGTGCCTTGCACGTGCCTCGATGTCCAAATTCGAGACACGTCACGCCAGTGAATGGCAGGCCTTTCCTCAGCCTTACGTACCATTCGTCGCACTGCTTGATGAAAAGGGCAAGGCAACGCGTGATGTAGGAGGGGAAGCTCATGCAACGAAGCCGCGGTATACCGTGATGTCCTCTGACAGCCTGCCATTCCTGGTGACAGACGGGAGTACGACACATACATGCATCGACCCACACGTTACCTTATCTCCAGTAAACCCGGGATATAGCCTCCCCTCGGAGCGAGGCATACATGTACATGTACGTGAGGGGACTCGGTACCGGGACCTCGTGGATCAAGAAACCGAGGGGGCCGCGCACAATCCTACAGTTAGAACACTCACTCTCTCGAGGCAACTGAGATGATAGCACCGGAGAGAGGCAACATGAGGCACACAACAAACCCACAACAACCCAAGGGCGAGCCACAGACTCTGAGATAGTAGGTGATGCCGTGCGCGGAAGAAGAATGCTACACACTCATCTGTCCCGCACCGATCTGTCCTGCCCCGCCCACCCACCCATCCATCCATCCATCCCCACGAATGCAAGAAAAACTACAAGCAAGCAAGCAAGCAACAAGCGACCGGGAAAACCCTGCCCAATCGAAAACGCCGAGGGAGGGGTGGATATTGCCATGAGGGTGTGGTTGTTATACTAGGAGAGCGAGCATGCAATGGCTGAGAGGGTCTTCCGCAAAACATCCACCATCCGGAAACCTCCTTCTCCTCATCTCCTCACATCCTCAACTCGCTCTCGCCCGCCCGCCCGCCTGTCTGTCTGTGCCCCCGGCCTTCCAGTTTACATCTCTCGTGTGTTTTGTGCCAGTCGTGTGTGTGTGCGTGTGTGTGCCTTGCTGGTGTTGTGGTGATTGGCGGAAGGAAGAAAAAGCGGTCGGTCGAGCGTTGATGTGGGTGCGCCGAAGGAAGAAAAATTGCAGGTCGTGGGCTCGATTACGTGGTGAAGTGGTCGCGGCGGGCTAGTCGGGGTATGATGATGGCAGCAGTAGTAGTAGTAAGAATTTACAGGATCAAGCACTTCTTCTTCTCCTTCTTCCGCGTGAGCAGCGCGGCGCGCGTGGCGTGCTCGAAGACCTCGCGCACTCCCTCGTTCGTCTTGGCCGAGCACTCGAGGTACTTGATGGCGCCGATCTTCTTGCGCACGTCTTCGGCCTGGTCGTGAAACACGTATCAGCGGCGTTGGAACTCCCGGGAGTCATCATGTAGGGACTTGGGGGGGGACGAACCTGCTCCGGCGTCACCGGCTTCTGCGACGTCTTGTGCAGCTCCTCGATTGTCTTCTGATCATACCTCAGATCCTTCTTGCACCCCACGAGGATGATGGGCAGGCCCTGGCAGAAATGCAGGACTTCCGAGATCCACTAAAAGCACACACGCGCGCGCGCGAATCAGCCAGCCACTCATGAACCAACCAACCCCGCGGGCAAAAGTGGAAAGTGTGTAGAGGGGAGGGGAACATCACGTGAGGGGGGGTGAGCACATATGTGTCTGCCGTACCTTCTCTTGCACATTGTCGAGCGAGTCCGGCGAGTCGACGGCGAAGCAGATGAGGATGACGTGCGAGTCTGGGTAGGAGAGGGGTCGGAGGCGGTCGTAGTCTTCCTGTCCCGCGGTATCCCATAGCGCGAGCTCGACGTGCTTACCATCCACCTCGACATCCGCGACGTAGTTCTCGAAGACGGTCGGGACGTAGACCTATTGCGAGCGCCGTGGTTAGCTTGCCTGCGTCGTCCCCATCCCGTGTGTCTTGCTCTTTGTTATTGTTCTTGTTTGTTTGCTTATCGGTAGGTGATGACGCGGTCGGGGGGGGGGGATGGGTGGGGAGGGGAGCGGCGGGCGTGAACGAACTTCTGGGAAGGTACCCTTGGAGAAGACACTGTGATATGGTCAGTATGCGTCGAGTGCTCCCGCGATGTAGTGTGATTGAGGCTTACATGAGCAAGCAGGTCTTTCCGCAGGCACCGTCACCGACAATGACTAGCTTGCGACGGATCTCCGCCATCTGCGCAGATGTGTTAATGACCCTTCAGACCGTGTGTGGCTGGTCGTCCAGGAGTGAGTGTGTGGGCTGGGAGCGGCGGCGGAGGGCGATGGTGGGTGTGGTTGTGGGTGGTGAGGCGATTGATGTCGGTAAAGGAGGGAAGCTGCGAAGGGTTGTTGAGGGTTCAGGTTCGGCGGAGGACTTACCGTCCTTCTGCGGGCTGTGTTTGCTCTCGCGACCGCGCCTCAAAACTCCACACGTCAGAGTCTGCTTCTTGACCGGGTGTGTTGTTGCCGTCACTGATGTTGCGATGTATGCTTGTTGACACGGCGACTGTGGTTCCCTTATCGTGAAGGCGTTGGCGAGCGTGGAGGAGAGAGAGAAGTGTCAAACAGGCTCCAAGGCTCCATTCAGGTTTCCCGCTCCCAAGGGAACAACATGCGGAGCCCGAGCGCTGCAGGTGACTGCCTACCTTATCGAACGACCTCACTACTACTACTACTCCTACACTTCCACACACACCCACACACAAAGCAGCACTACTGTAGCCTTGCTACCACGCCACAATAGCCTGACTGCCGACTGCCTTGCTCTACATGGACATTCGCCACCTCCTACACACAACAAACCCGCATTTTCCAGCAACGCCTTGGCATTCTTCGCGCCAACACTGGACCCTGCTCAGCTGAAACACGTCGTAATTTGTTGGCCTCAGGCACCTACACATCTCGACGATATGCCAACGACCATGTACCTCATACATTGCGAACGACAAAACAAAACATGCTGAGATGGGCTGCGCGACGACGCTCAGTGAGTACATGTAGCTGATGACGCACGAGTCTTGTTTCGTACGACAGGTCGAAGGTCACGAATCGGTGGCGGAAGCACGAGGTAACTGTATGTATGTGCAAAAGGAGGACCTCCCGCTCGTATCATCGCAGCCTGCGTGAGTACCTATATTGCCCACTAGCACCTAACCTCGTCAGTTGACCTGCTCAATGACCGCGGTCCTACTCCAGACAGCATCCCGTTTACCTCACCCTCCGCCTACCTTACGCGAGACACCAACGCCCGGGGCGACCTGTACACGATAGCGAGGCACCCCTTCCCAGCTCAACAAAGCGCTGACACGGCCTCTCGACGAGGACGCAACGCAACGCAGCGTAGCGTTGCAGGGAGTCGAGCGCCACGGAGATGTCTTCATTCCACAGCACCACGTACTGAAATTCACTATCAACTTAAGCATGCT
>NAJQ01000036.1:67036-83707 GCA_005059865.1 Friedmanniomyces simplex
GACATCCGCGACGTAGTTCTCGAAGACGGTCGGGACGTAGACCTATTGCGTGCGCCGTGGTTAGCTTGCCCTGGTCGTCCCCATCCCGCAAGTCTTGCTCTTTGTTATTGTTGTTTGTTTGCTTATCGGTAGGTGATGACGCGGTCTGGGGGGGAGGGGGATGGGCGGGGAGGGGAGCGGCGGGCGTGAACGAACCTCTGGGAAGGTACCCTTGGAGAAGACACTGTGATATGGTCAGTATGCGTCGAGTGCTCCCACGATAGAGTGTGAGTGAGTCTTACATGAGCAAGCAAGTCTTTCCGCAGGCACCGTCACCGACAATGACTAGCTTGCGACGGATCTCCGCCATCTGCGCAGATGTGTTAATGACCCTTCAGACCGTGTGTGGCTGGTCGTCCAGGAGTGAGTGTGAGGGCTGGGAGCGGCGGCGGAGGGCGATGGTGGGTATGGTTGTGGGTGGTGAGGCGAGTGAAGTCGGCCAAGGAGGGAAGCTGCGAAGGCTTGTTGAGGGTTCAGGTTCGGAGGACTTACCGTCCTTCTGCGGGCTGTGTTTGCTCTCGCGACCGCGCCTCAAAACTCCACACGTCAGAGTCTGCTTCTAGACCGGGTGTGTTGTTGCCGTCACTGATGTTGCGATGTATGGTTGTTGACACGGCGACTATGATTCTCTTATCGTGAAGGCGTTGGCGGGCGTGGACGAGAGAGAGAGAGAGAGAGATGTCAGACAGGCTCCAAGGCTCCATTCAGGTTTCCCGCTCCCAAGGGAACAACATGCGGAGCCCGAGCGCTGCAGGTGACTGCCTACCTTATCGAACGACCTCACTACTACTACTACTCCTACACTCCCACACATACACACACACAATCCAACACTGTAGCCTTGATCTACCACACCACAACAGCCTGACTGCCGACTCCCTTGCTCTACATGGACATTCGCCACCTCCTACACACAACAAACCCGTATTTTCCAGCAATGCCTTGGCATTCTTCGCGCCAACACTGGACCCTGCTCAGCTGAAACACGTCGTAATCTGTTGGCCTCAGGCACCCACGTATCTCGACGAGACCACATGCCACGACCGTCTACTTTACACGTTGCCAACGACAGAGAAAACAATTGAACCTGAGTTTGATCGCGCGACGACGCTCAGTAAGCACCTGATAATGAACGAGTCTTGCTTCGTACCACAGCTTCATCAAAGGTCACGGGGTATCCCCAATCTTATTAACGGTCGCGGAAGGTGACTGCAAAAGGATGACCTCCCGCTCGTGTCATCGCCGCCGGCATAGTACCTTCATGTTATGCTCAGCAGCCGCGCCCTCCGCAACCTTCTCATTGGGCGCGGTACTTCTCTGGACAGCATCCCCCTGAGCCACCCTCCGCCTACCTGACGCGAGACACCCAACGCCCGGGGCGAACTGTTCACGATCGCGAGGCACCCTTTCCCAGCTCAACAAAGCGCCGACACAGCTTCGTGACGAGAACGCAACGCAACGCAGCGTAGCGTTGCAGGGAGTCGAGCGCCATGGAGATGTCTTCATTCCACAGCACCACGTACTGCAATTCGCTATCAACTTAGGCATGCTCCCACAGCAAGGATGATAAGTGGTCCGCACCTTTTCTCGCACCCGAGCGCCGACCCCCAAATCCGCAGTAGGCCCCCCTTCGCCATGCAGCAGCACGCAGTAGTCTGTCCACTTGGTCGGCAGAAGATGTCGAGAGCGTGACTCTGAGATACCGAGTTCTCTGACCCTCATTCCTCTCTCTCACTCACTCACTCACTCACTCAGATGCCCGGCGGCGGCGGAACCTTCAGCATACGTTAGAAAGCATCCTCAACTCATCGCTCCCGCGGCTCGGCAGGGAACAAACATACCTGACTATACCCCCCTCCATTCCCCGACGCTCCCGGCGGCGGCGGCGGAGGCGGCGCCGCCCCTCCATGATCCCCCGGAGAAGCAGACGGCGGACCCCCCATCGTCCCGTTCATGTGCCCAGGACCCTGCGGCATGCCCTGGCCCTGGCCCTGGCCCTGCTGCTGGAAGTACGCGCCGGGGTTCTTCATGTAGGCATCCATGACCTGCCCGTACCCGCCGTACGCCGCATACGGATCCGCGCTCGGGTTGGCCGCGTAGTAGGCGGCCCAGGCCTGCATCGCCTGCGCCTGGTCTGCGCCGCCGTTCGGGCTCATGGCGCCGCCGCCTGCCATGCCTGCCAGCAGCTTGCATGGCTTGAGGTGGTGATTGGGCGCCGCCGTAGCCTCCGCCGTATTGGCTGTTGCCTCCGTACTGGCTACCTCCTCCGCCTCCGCCGCCACCACCATACGAGCTGTTGCGATCTCGCTCATGGTAGCCTCCACGATCCCCGCCACCGCCGCCGTAGCCTCCGCGATCTCCTCCACCGCTAGAGTATCTGTCACCACCTCCGCCACGTGGACCGCGCTCTTTGAAAGCGTCGTAGGACTCCTTTACCGAGTCGAGCAGACTGATGCACATGCCCTTGGCATTCTCGACTTCGGCCGGATCGGGGCCACTGTAACATGTCAATCTTGCGTCGCACACCAGCGATTTCGAACGGCAACTTACGCAACGTGGAGATACATCGGCTCATCGCTCTCGCGGCCGGTATCGTGTTCCATAAACCCGCTACCGCGCCCCTTGATCTGGACCCTGCATCTCGTCTCGGACTGGATGTGCTTCACGTAACTCCCGCCAGCTCCCACAACCTGCGCACGCAGATTGAAGCCCGGGATGGGCTCGAGATCGATGGGGATGCGCTCTTCGGGCCACTTGCGACGACCAAGATGGTCGCGCTCGACAGGAGGCTGCTGCTCCTGGTCCCGGCGGCGGAAGCGCCGCTCGTCGACCAAATTGGGAAGGTCTTGCTGCATGAGGGCATCGATCTCCTGAACCGCCTTTTCGAGCCCGTCCTTGGTGGTGCTCGTGATGTGGAGGTACAGAGGTGGGTTCTAGATCATGTCAGCATTACATAGCCGTAGTCATCTTTTCGATGTATTGCCACTTACAGCCGCCGTCGCCATACTCTTGTCCGGGTAGTAATTGCCGCGGGTAGTGACATCTTTAATACACGTGAGCTCGTCGAAACCTGCAAAGTTATCATTTCGCAGAACGGAAGGAGCGTACCGGCGCCAGTCTTCTCTTTGATCTAGATGTCACAGCGGGGTCAGCTTATATCAATCGGCGCCATCGTCGGCTATGCGCGCGGCTAGAAGTAAGCCTGGTGTTCTCCTCTAACGTGTTCAACGACAAACCCATCAGACAGGGAAATAGCATGTCTGGGTGCCTCTCTGAGCAGGATCTTCAACTTCAACAAGAAGCTCTCTGGGGTGGTATCAGTGGGTTCGAGTGCAAAAGAGTGTATTTACCATCTTCTGAGTGCTGCCTTTGGTCAACGTGTAGCGGTTGCGCAAATCGTTGATCTCAACGTCCTTGATATAGTCACCGTCCTGCGTGTAGATCTCGTCGCTCACTGCCCCGCCAGGTTGGGAGGGGGACTTGGCTGCGCCGGGCGCTGTGGGAGACT
Source organism: Friedmanniomyces simplex (assembly GCA_005059865.1). Taxonomy (NCBI): domain Eukaryota; kingdom Fungi; phylum Ascomycota; class Dothideomycetes; order Mycosphaerellales; family Teratosphaeriaceae; genus Friedmanniomyces; species Friedmanniomyces simplex. The sequence goes on from NAJQ01000036.1 coordinate 70,584, forward strand.
GGTCCTGAGCAAGTCAGCCTTCCGAATCTCCACGCAAATATACCATGATTGTAAAGCCATACTGAACGGATTGGCGGCACATCGACATGCTGTATCCCCTTCTTCGCATTGATCGAGGCGTTAATCTTCGCCGCCGCGGCCGCCGCAGCTGCAGCTGCATTCACATCTTTCCCACCCGGGCTATCGGCTCCCTTCGTCAGCATCGATACTGGGCTACGACTGCGACCAGTCTCCTCATCACCACGGGCTGGCGAGCGTGAGCGGCGGTCGAAGCGGGATTTTCGCGGGGGCTCGGTTTGGTCGAAGCGGGAGCGTTTGCGCGGTTCGTCGGCCATGATGGAGTGACGGCTTCCACGGCTCGGAGATGACGTAGGACGAGGTCCTAGGCGAGTGATGTACGAGAAGTCTGCAGCTATAAAGTCCTCGAGTCCAGAAAGGTTCAAGAGCCGCAGGAAAGCTCAAGTCCAAGCTCAGCCAGCGGGCCGAGCCGACACCTGAAGGCCAGAGCAACATCGGCCAACAGTCACAGCTCACTTCAGAAACTCACACACAGCTCATACACAAACCATGGCGTCAAAACGAGCTCTTCGCAGCCTCCAGGCCCAACTCATTCAACAACCAACCCACCACCTCCCCCGAACCTCCAACCGCGCCGCAACATCACGCCCCCAACAACAACGCCGTCCCCAATCCTCCTCCACCTCCGCCATAGCCTACAAAGCCCTCCACCGCCGCATTTCCCCCCTCCCCGCCGCCGCTCCCTCCACTGCCTCCGTCTCCCCCGCGGCAGCCGTCTCCAGCATCCTCTACGAAACCCCGCTCCCCTCCTCCGCCCCGCCCAAACGCCACGTCCTCAACTGCCTCGTCCAGAATGAGCCTGGCGTCCTCTCCCGCGTGTCCGGCATCCTCGCCGCCCGCGGTTTCAACATCGACTCCCTCGTCGTCTGCAGCACGGAAGTGCAGGACCTCTCCCGCATGACCATCGTGCTGCAAGGACAGGACGGCGTGGTTGAGCAGGCGCGACGGCAACTGGAGGATTTGGTCCCTGTATGGGCGGTACTGGACTACACTGCCGCGCCACTGGTGCAGCGGGAGCTGTTGTTGGCAAAGATCTCGATCCTAGGCCCGGAGTACTTCGAGGAGTTACTCGCGCATCACCGGGAGATGACGGATTATCCGGAGCAGACGTCCCACGGTAGCGGGTCTTCCGGGGAGTCGAGTATAGCGGCCGAGAATCTGACGCCGGATCAATTGGCCGATCGGCAGGAGCAGATGCAGATGCAGCAGCAGCAGCAGGAACGGCAGCAGCAGGAGGAGCTGGTGGATTTCCATCCGCGGAATATGGCGCCCAGCGAGGCGCTGCGGCTTAAGCATCAGCATCTCGAGACTATTACCTACCTGACGCATCAATTCGGCGGGAAGGTCCTGGATATCAGCACCAATAACTGCATTGTCGAGGTCAGCGCGAAGCCGGTGCGGATCGACAGTTTCATGAAGTTGATCTCGCCGTTTGGGATATTGGAGAGTGCGCGGACGGGTATGTTTGACCCTCATGAATCGCGCTGTTTGCCAGCATGTGGATTTACGAGTCTATGCTAATATGTATTGTTCCTTCATAGGTCTCATGGCGCTACCTCGCTCGCCACTCCATGCCATGAACGAGGCGGAGGAGAAGGAGCCGGAGGACATCATCGATGCGGCGTCGCTGCCGCCCAGCTGAGCGCCTTTGTGCATTCACTTCCTTCTCGCGTCCCGGAGGTACACCGTTCTTGCCTCGCGGCATACTGTACGAGCGTCCGGCGTTTTTGGCGCTCCAGTCCCGGCAGAGCGAGAAGCGGGGAGTCTATCTGTACGATCTAGCGTACCGTACTGTACCATGCCCAACACCACAATCTACCTCATCCCCTCACACAATCTTTCCCTTCCTCACCACAAAAGCCTCGAGCACAGCCAGCACAGCCCACAACCTATTCTCCGCCTCCTGAAACACCAGCGACGCCGGCGAGTAAAACACCTCATCGCTCACCTCCTCGGGCTTCCTTGGCAGACAGTGCATGAACCTCCACCCCTCCTTCGCCCCACCCCTCTGCGCCAGCTCCTTCGTAATCTGAAACCCGGCGAAATCCTTTATCCGCTGCGCTTTGCTGCTTTCCTGGCCCATGGAGATCCAGGTATCCGTGACGAGGATATCGGCGTTCTTGACCGCTTCCTCGGGGGTGTTGGTTTCGGAGAGGAAGGCGGTCGGGGAGGTGGAGGTGATGAGCTCGCGCATAGCGGAGGGGATCTCGTAGCCCTTTGGTGTTGCGACGGAGAGGTGGACGCCGAGTTTGGCGGCGCCGAGGGCGAGGTCGAAGAGGACGTTGTTTGCGTCGCCTATCCAGGCGATTTTGAGGCCTTCTAGTCCTAATCCTCCTCCACTCTCACTCCCACTTGCTGCGCTTTTGCTTGCGGAAGGAAAGGCCTCGTGAATGGTGAGGAAATCCGCAATCGTCTGCAACGGATGGAAAGCATCGCTCAGCGCATTGATCACCGGCACACTGCTGTGCTTCGCCAACCCCACTACATCCTCATGCGCGTCCACGCGGGCGACGAGGGCGGATACCATGCTGCTGATGACTACGCTGGTGTCGTGCAGGGACTCGTTGACGCCGAGTTGGATGTCCTGGCTGCCGAGGAACATGGGATGGCCTTGGAGTAGGGCTATGGCGGCTTCGGTGGAGACGCGGGTGCGTGTTGAGCGTTTGGTGAAGAGGAGGGCTATGGTTTGGCCGAGGAGAGCGTTGGTGATGGTGGGGGGGACATGTCCGGATTTGACGGATTGTTTGTGGGAGGCGGCTGTGCGGACCAGAGTGCTGAGTTCGGTGGGGGTGAGGTCGGCTATGGAGAGGAGATGGCGGGGCGCGAAGGGGGAGGTTTGAGGGGTGGTGGGAGTAGAGGAGGAGTAGGTTCGGGTTGGTGGGTGGCGGAGGGCGCGGAGGCAGTGGGTGGATGGGCGGAGGAGACGTGCGGTCGCCATGGTTGCGGTGCTGTGATCACTCGGGGGATGCAGAGTAAGGTACGGTTGCGCTATGTAATCTCAATGGCACGTTCGACTCACATGCAAATGCTCAGTGCAAGGTCCCAGCTCCGAGACTTTTTCCCGTCATAGCGGGCCGGATTGCGGAGGTAAGCGCGCGGCATGCGCCACGTTATCGGCAATCGGCAATCGGCCATCGATGATGATGCCGGAAGCAGGCTGCAGGCAACTGAAGCCACTACACCACCATCCACTCACACTCACACTCACATCCAGCTGTATCCTTGGCAGTGTTCGGTTGGAAGTCCTCGCATGTCTTTTGGACTGTCTTAGGGAGCGCATGAATGCGCGAGGTTCCAACTACGCACCCTCCGACTCCGCAACAGCAATAGCACCGTCATGGCGCAAGATGATGATATGCGCCGAGACGAGGAACACCACCACGAACAAGCCCTCACCGAGCAGACCCCCCTCCTCCCCGGCGACGTAGAAGCGCACGATGATCGGAGCCAACCCCAACGAGAAGTCTCCGCCCGCCGCTCCCTCCTCACCTCCCTCCAAGGCACCGGCAAAGGCAGCAAGCGGCGATGGCCCAGCATACTCGCCCTCCTCCTCCTCTGCATCCTCGTCATCCTCATTATCGTCTTCGCATTCTTGGCGCCGTCGACCGTCGAGCAGTATGCCCAGCAAGCCGCCGTGTTCAATCCGACGAGCCTCTCCATCGACTCCTTCACCTCCTCTGGCATACGCGCGCGGATGCAGGGTGATTTCATGATGGATGCGAGTCGAGTAGAAAAGAAGCCGGTGCGGGACCTCGGCAGGTTCTTCACATACATTGCGAACCAGGCGGAGAGTGGGGAGAGTGAGGTTGAGGTGTCGCTACCGGAGTATGGGAATGTGGTATTGGGTACGGCGCATGTGCCGGGTGTGAAGGTGGATATACGGAACGGGCATACAACGCATGTAGATGTGTTGAGCGATCTGGAGCCAGGAGATGTGGACGGTATTAGGCGTATCGCAAATGACTGGATTGAAGGGAGGCTCGGGCAGTTGAGGGTGCTGGGGAAGGCGAGCGTGCCATTAAAGAGCGGCATCGTGAGCTTGGGGAAGCAGACGCTGCAGCAGGAGCTGTTGTTTGCGAACAAGGACATCCCGAGCATTCCGGCGTACAAAATCAAGAAGCTCAACGTCCGGGATGTCGAGCTGCCTCACGGCGGCACGGGCATGGCTGCGGACGTCAGCTTGACCGTAAAAAATGACTACCCCATCGACTTCACCGCCCCTCCCTTGGCCTTCAACATCTTGGTGGACGGCTGCCAAAAGACCGACCCTTACATCAAACTCGCCGACGCCGAGACCCATGAGCTGCACATCCAACCCAAGCAGCAAGTCGAGCTCAACGTAACAGGCGTAGCGCATCATCTCCCCAACATCCTCACCCAAGACTGCCCGGGCTCCAACAAGTCTCCTCTCGATACGATTTTAGGCAAGTACATCCACGGCGAAGAAAACACCATCTACGTTCAGGGCTCCTCCTCACCGCAACTGCACACCCCGAAGTGGGTCACAGACCTCATCTCCGACATCACCGTCCCCGTACCCTTACCCGGCAAGACCTTCGGACATCTTATCAGAAACTTCTCCTTCACGGACACGCATTTCAGCCTCCCGGACCCCTTCGCCGAGCCCAACACCCCTGCCTCCAATCCACGCATCAGCGCCAATGTCAAAGCACTGATCGCTTTACCCGAGGAAATGAACTTCAACCTCTCCGTCTCCCGCGTCCGCGCCGACGCCACAATCTTCTACCACGGCAAGAAACTCGGGAATCTCGACCTCCATAAATGGCAGGCAGCGCGCTCTACCCGCGTGGAGAACGAGGACGCGAAGGATTCCACTCCTCTCCTCATGGTCCAGAGCGCAGTCAAGAATGCCCCCATCGACATCACCGACGACGACGTCTTCACGGACGTGCTGCAGGACCTGCTCTTCGGCGGGAAGGAAGTGATGATGCACATCCAAGCCGATGTGGACGTTGCGGTCGACAGCGCGCTGGGCGAGCTGGTGGTGCGGAGGATTCCGGCGGAGGGGCAGGTGCCTGTTAAGCGTAGGTCTTGACTCTACTTTTGCCTTCACCTTATAGATGAGTCATGAGATAGCGGAAACTGTATGTAGCACATGCTGAGATCCCATTGAATGTGTAGCCATCTCGCCCGGCCACGGTGGCAATCACGGTAGACCTGGTCTCCCTCCCTCGTTCAGACCCAAAGTCTTCGGCCTCCAGATCCTTGACACGAGTCCCACGTCCTTGACCCTCAGCGCCCTCGTCAACATGACGAATCCCACAAACTACTCGGCCAGTATCCCCTACGTCGACCTCCAGATCCTGAACAATGACTCCATAATCGCCCACGCCACCGCCCGGGACGTGGAGATCGTGCCCGGGAGGAACGAGAATATGTACGTAGAAGCCGTCTGGGACCCCTTGACTCTGGGTGGTGAGGAAGGGAGGAAAGTGGGCCGGGAGTTTCTGAGCCAGTATATCTCGGGCTACAACACTACATTGACGCTGCGAATGCATGAGGGCAGTATTCCCTCTAACCCAGCCCTGGGCAAAGCACTAGGCAAGTTCGAGATCGAGATGCCGACGCCTAGTCTCGGCAACTCGCCCTCCAACTCCCCCTCCGATCCCGATGACGACCCTGATGACCCAGACGACGACGACGACGACGACGACGACCCCGGCAATCCGGGCCACGACGGCGACAAGGAAAACAAAAAGAAAGCCGGCCCGCACTTCATAGAAGACGCCACCTTCCACCTCCTCACCTCCACCGCAACCTTCACCCTCCTCTCCCCCCTCCGCATCACCATCCTCTACATCACCAGCATAAACGCCACCGCCTACCACCACGACGATCCCGTGGGGCATATCGACTACGACCTCCCCTTTGCCATCCCCCCCGTGGATGCCGAGGGGAAGGGGGTGCTGAGTCCGCGGTTGCCGGTTGAGTGGAGTTTGGGGAGCGTGGGGTATGAGGCTGTGAAGGGGGCGTTGGGGGGGAAGTTGGAGTTGGGGGCGTTTGCGGAGGTAGGGGTGAGGATTGGGCGGTGGGGGGAGGGGGTCTGGTTTAGGGGGGAGGGGATTGGGGCGGGGATTAGGCTTTGAGGATGAGGGGTGGAAATGGGTTGATGCGGCAGGTGTTGCCTGGGCAAAGGTGGGTGGTATACAGGGGATTTTGAACTGTACAGAGGACGTTGGTCGAGGCCTAGGACTGGTGCAGGTGAAAGAGGTGAGAGAATGGATGACTTCTCGCGAGGCTCGTGGGGGGTGAAAAGGGGGTATGAAAGGGAGCGGCGTTTCGTAAGGAAGAATGCGTTGCGTTTTGCTACATGTCTGCAGTATGTACCTATGATGTACGGTATGTACCTATATACCTCCCGGAAAAAGAGGCATCAACACAACCTTCGCAGCGGGCTCTGTTCTTTCTTGTCGTGCTTGCGTTTCCGCCCGCTACCTTACTCTGCCACAACCCTCATAGTCTTACGTAGGCGCTGGTAGACAGCGGAACCGAGGATTCGATTTTCGAAGGTTTATTAAGATCACCTGCGCCGCCCACATCAAAAAATCGTTTGTGCTCCTGCAGAGGGGGCGTATGTGCAGTCAGTTGAGGAAGAGCGGCCGTTAATAATTCTACATAACAAAAAAGACCCGAGCAAAGCGGGCCTTCGACAATCCTCCTCCTCTAGCCAATCCACCCAGCTTACACTGGTATACCCACGAAACCTCGCAGCCCCTCGCAGAACTTCATTGTACATCTGACCACAACAACCACCCCAAGAACGAAAAGCAACCCTCCAAGCCCTACCCCTCCCTAGCCCTACCTACCCCAACACCCACGAAAGCAGCCCCCCAGACCCCACAACATCCACCCCCAACACCGCAACCCCGACCCCCCAGCCCAGAAACGACACCCCCTCCCCCCGCTGCCTCAGCAAGGAAGCGAAACCCGCGATAGCGAAGAAGAGACTACTGCAGATGGCGAACACGACGCCGACGTCGACTTGGTAGCGGAGTTTGTGCCGGCCCGTGGCGGCGAGGAGGTAGGCGACGGAGAGGATGGTGAGGGAGGCGATGTAGGCTATGGCTGTTAGGTGGGGAAGGAAAGGGTTTCTTCGGCGGGGGTGCGAGGCGGGGGGGTGGGGGTTGGAGGTGGTTCGCGAGGAGGGGGGAGCGGCGAGGGTGCCGTAGGAGCGGAGGCGGGGTTTGACTCTTGTTGTTGTTGCGTCGTCGTTGTCATCTTCCTCGTCGGAGCTTTCGCTATCTTTTGGTGTGCCGGAGTCGTTGAGTAGGCCTTCCTCTTCGTCAGGCTTGTGCCGCCGTCGTGTGAAGAGCCCGCTTAGACGATCGAAGACGGCGTCCATGGCTGATTTCTGGTTGGGATCCATGTATATCACGTAAGCGTCGCCCGCCTCCTCATCTTCAGGGTGGTCGTATTCGCTCCAGTATCTTGCTTGCTGCTGCTGCTTGGGCGGGTCTTGCGGGTGATTGCGTCGTCGCTTTTTACGGAACGATCGGATGGGTGGCGCATCCAGCTCCTGCGTGGCGGAGTCGCTACGGCCGGTCTCGACGGCTGTGGTGCTGTCCGTCCCGCCATTGACCGAACCCCGCGATGTAGGCGTCCGATCAGTGCTGCTCGGGGTACGTTTGACAGCGGGAGGCGGTAGCTTCCGAATATCGCGATCCAAGACGGGCAGCCAGAACGGTGGAGGGATGTTTGGCGACTTTGTCGTCTCCCAGATGGCCTGGTACTCCATCGAAAAGCCTCGGACTCGCTCGACCAAATGACTCTGGTCAAGGGCTGCGAGCAGGCCGCGGGTCACGGCACCATCCTGTCTTACGAGTAATACTGCGAAGGGGAAGGCGGATTTGTTGCCATTTCCGCTTGGGCCCTCCACCTTCTGAGTGGTGATATGGGTGTCGAGTGTCGCCATGGTGAATCGCTGGTCACTGTTATTGATCCCAACGAATCTCGAGCGACATGCCGAGTAGAGATACAAGGGCTTGACAGTGCTGTCCTGGTCCAATGCGCGCTTCGTGGCCGCGAGTGACTGTTCGCTCTCAGCAGACACCCCGGCTTTCTTTGCGGAGAACGTGGCATCTTTGCTGAACAGCGCGTTCACGAACTTCTTTCGGATAGCAGCATGCTGATAAATGCTACTCCGAGGTTGGAAAGCAATGCGCGCTTCCTCCTCATCGTTCCAACGGATGCAAAGCTTGGCCTTCTGTGGCGTAGAGCCAGTACGGTGCTCACGCTCAGTGACCGTCAATGCATTCTGTTCCTGTGCGAACCGCTCGGCATCGTCCGCCTCAAGGGCGAAATAATCGGCGTTGTCGGTGTCGCTTTGCCCAAAGGTATCGTTTTGCGTTGTGGGGGATATGGACGAGACGTGTGAGTTGGATCTGCTACGGGGCGTGAGGAGGCGCGAATGCTGGGAAAGGAGCACCTGGAGCTCGACTATGTTCTCCGGGTGGACGAAGTAGCTCGCGAACGTGCCGCTGTCTCCCAGAGGCACCGTTGCGATGGCATCATCGAATGCGGCCTTTGAGCCACTATCGAGCGCGGTCTGGAGTTTAGCAATGACGGAGGAAGCACTGGCAAGCTTTGATGATCCTTGAGCCTTGTCGCCCAACCGCTGTCGTATCCGAGAGTCGTAGAGAGACCGGATCTGCTGTAAAGTCGTAGAGTAGTCGTCGAGCAGCGGACCGAGATCGAGCTTCACGAAGCTTTTGGGGTCATCCAACACATCGCTGCGGAAGCGATCCTCGAGTTGCGTCGAGCCGGTCCATTTCTTGTACTTCTTGAGCAGCTTCCGGAAGGCCGTCCGCTGCGTGCTGGTGAACCTCGCCAAGGATTTGATCTCGTCGCCCGCCTTCAGCACGTCGTTCTCGAGTTTGCCGTACCGCTCCAGCCGACCGACGGGGATGCGTTGATCTGACGCCGGCGTGCTGGGGGCGGACAAGGACTTCAGCTGCCGCTTCGAATGTTCTAAGTCATCGGTCAGACTGCTGAACGGCTTCATCCGGCTACACCAGTGGACCTACCGAGTCTGCGCTGGATCTCACCGGCTTTGCTCCTCACGAAGAGATCGATACGGTGGTGCTGGTCCTTCAGGATGAGGAAGAGCGAGTCCTCGAACTGCTGCAGCTTCTCATCCGGGCGACCCGGGACGGCGACGGTCTTGCCTTTGCCACTCGTCGTCTCCTCCTTGATGAAGTGCTTGATGTCGTCATAATCGATGTTGTCTACCTCCACCGCATCAGCATAGGTTCCGTGTTTCCGGCCATACAGACATGACATACAGTGGCTCCAGGCGGGTATGGACCGTTGGCGGAGTGTCTCGCCGTACTTCATCGTTACCTTCCAGCCCCGATAGCGATACCGTCAGCCGAGCTACACCTAGGGAACTGCTATCTGCAGATATTATGATATCGCAGCAGCATTCACACGACAACGGAATGGTAGGTCAGATGATGTCGATGTCGATGTCGATGTCGGTGGCAAGGAAGCAATCAGCAAGAGCGGAGGAGGAGCAAGCTGGTGATGTTTCCTGCCACTGCCATTGAACATGGGCACGCCGCACAACAGGGTTCGAGGGTGTTCACCGTTCGGCGACCCGCCCGCAACCTACAGTATACTATACCCAAACCTAACCTAGCCCCACCAGCCGATAGAGGCTGATGATTGCGGCAACTGCTCGTGTGATCTTGCTAAAAGAAAAACTTTCTTTTCTTTCCTTTGCGCACAGTTGTCGTTGGCCCCGGTCGCCCCTCCTTCTCACGGCCCGTTGGGATTTGCTTCGCTTCTGAACTGCCGGCCGGGGATGCAGGAACTTGCGCGCGCGCAAGCGAGACCAGCCCTGCGCTATGCCAGCCCTCTCATCAACCAAGTCTCAGGTGCAACGTACGACTTCGCTTTGATTTTGCGACGAAAACCACAACCTGACCGTGAGACATGGCCAGCGACGCACAGGAATAATTATGCCGGTTCTCTCCATGTTCCCACGCACGAAGCTCGGGAACAATACATACAGAGAGGCTTGTTGATATTAGCCGCCCCCACAGTCCACTCAACCATGCCATGTGTGGGGCATCTCCATGACTCGTTGCCTATGAACGTTCTATAGACCAACGACAACGAAAGCCTGCTAGACTGAAGCAGACCCCTTCTGCTGAGTGCTACCCATGCGGAATCCGACTCAAGCTTGCGCGGGTATTCTCGGTGGAATGTGGGTTCTGCATGATGTGCTACGAGTCTCAAAGCCAAGCTGACAGTGCTGCAACTATTGGAGCAGCAGGCATATGCCTGCTTTCTAGAAGACCGAAACTTCCTGTCAATATGCGGGGAGCTCGCGCCTGAGCATACTCGCCGTATGCACCGAGCCGAGCAATGCCGACGCTTATGTCGCGTCGCGAAAAGTCGCTTGGCCGTATACCGACAAGGAAGCTGATGACGGCCAGCCGATCCCGGTTCAGAGCGGTTGCGCCTTTGCGAGCTGGCGCAGTTTCTCAGTGGTAGACCTTAGACATAAAGTAGCTCATCCGCAAGCCATGGACGCAGTCTCAAGCGTACAAGATGGTAACAGTGACTGTCCGAACCTCGGACGCAGCCTACAGGCGCTCCGGCAAAATCGCCAGCAGGATCGCGTGCAAGGACAAGGCACTCTCCAAGCTTCAGCGCCCATTGGCGTTTCCTCCAGTCAACGCAACCCTTCTGCTGTACGGACTAAGACTCCGCTCGCGTTTGATTGTGGGCGCCGCAGATCCAGGCTCACCAGATTGAGCAGGTGGTCGCGCCTCTCTTGATCGTGTGCGGAGTGGGCTGCGCGAGCGATTGCGACTGCGCGAGCTTCTTAAGTGGCGTGCCCCATCCCTGTGATCTTGGGATGGGCTTCGCGACCGTCGACGTTTCGTGACAGATATTCGCTGGGTGGTCGGCTCCTCCTTGACGGGGGGGTCTAGACGATCAACCTTTCTTTCTGGCCGACGGGCTGGTGGCGACCGAGATCGCGAAGACCTGGTGGAGACGGTCGATACGGAGTCTGAATCCGAGCTGAACGACTCTGAGCGCCGCTTCGACCGAACGACATCGGCATCGTCGGCCTTCTGCGCACTCTTCGAACTAGTCTTCGCTTGAGCAGTCGCAGGCTTTGTCGCTTCAACGATTTTCGGAGCCAGCTTCGGGTTGAGTAGTTGCTGTGTCCGGGATGGTCTGGAGACGTACGGACGCTCTTGCCTTCCCGTATCGCATTCATAACTGTAGTGACCTGTCGCATTGTCAGCTTCTGGACATGTAATCGACCGCATCGACTCGCCTCGTTTCAAGCATTTCTGGCAGAGAGTGGTGGCGGTGGCTTTCGAGCGGTTCATCTCGCAAGTGGAGCTGTCAGGTTACGAGGGCAGGCTCAGTCAAGAGTGCTGTGATGTGTTCCATTCGATTTGAAGTCGGATACTTGTATTGGAAGAGTGGGAAGGAAGGTGGTGCGTGAGCAGGCGTGCCAAGATTGGCAGCGGCCCGTAGCGAAAGTGGGTCACCTTGACCCTTCTTGCCGCATTTCGAAAGTCACGACCACTCGAACTTGAACTTGAACTCATGACACCTCTCCACCGGCGCTCACATCACCACCACATCTCCTGGCGCAAGTGAGGCGTGGGCAGCACAACAACCGAGACACATACTCCATCGCAACAGGCGCTAAAGCCACGACGCGCCGCCGTCGCCCGCCCCTCCAGCGGTCACACCAACTCTCCACTTCACGGCAAACCCGGACGAGGCTCGATGTGCACATTGCAGGATGTCCAGATCCACGGCTACGGAGTTGAGACCTTTCCTTGAGCCGCCAGTGTCCTGAGATTCCCCCTCGGTAGACCGTCAAGCAACACTTCCACCGTTACGGCAGCCCCGCGCTCGCCGACCTCAGGAAACAGCGGCTCTTGGACCTGTCACTCCTTCACACCCTCCGCACCACTCGGTCAACGAGCGAAGCTGAGCTTGGCACCATGGCGTCCACTCAATCCAGCGCGCCGGCTGCGAAGCCGTCTTTCGCAAAGGTCAGTAGTACTTGCGTGAGGAGACCCTACAAACGCTGACAGAGTGCAGATCGCCGCGGCTGGTCTGAAGCCACCAACTGCTCAGCAACTTCAAAGCAACAACTCTAGTAATCTCCAAAAGCGTTCCATTACCTCTGCCCCGCGAGACGGCGGCAACGTTGTCATTCCTTCAGCTGGGCCCACCCCACCACATCAGGCGACACAATCGAAGAAGCCTGTGCAGGGCCTGTCTCCGCGTATGAAAGAGCCGGATGTGCAGAACAACCATCTGGAAGTTCGCGTGCACAACGTTGATAGCGCTGCGCCCGAGGAGGGGATTGCATGCGCACCCACTGGCATGCTTGCGCCCGCCACCTCCGACGACTCCAACACGCAGCTGTCATCAAGCAGCGGTTCAGCGAAACCCCCAAGCCTAGATGGCAAGAGTGTCGCGTCTGGCACCACGTTTGCACTGGACGAGAAGGAGTCCCTACGTCCGGATGATAGCGCCAGCGTGAACGCTGTCGAGGATGACGAGACCTTCTCGATCCCTACTTCCGTGCTGCCCGATTCGCGCAATAACGTGGAGTTTGGTGCCCGTGCTTTTCGAGACCAGCTGCGAGAGATCTCTGCTATGGAGCCTCCACGACATGGCGTTTCGCCCCAGCCTTATGGCCCACCCCCACATGTCGCCAAGGGCGTCCTCTACGTACCGCCTCCGGGACCTGGAGTTGGGGTTGTTCCTCAACCTGCTGGCACCACAAACGCCATCGTCGGTGTCGCCGGCTACCCACCCGACCCGAAACTGCTTGAAGCACTCGATAGCCCTCGGGACCGGCTAATGGTCATGAAGCTGCAAACGGACATTGTCGACTTCATCAGTGATGCCAAAGAGGCTTCACTGACCCTGCCTCAATGCAATGCATACCACAGGATGCTAGCTCACAAGGCGGCGGACTACTACATGCTGGGTCACGTGGTCGACGATGCTTCCTCGGGCGTCCGTTTGTTCAAGAC